>CACRXK020007053.1:0-23047 GCA_902702795.2 Paramuricea clavata
AAAACTGAACAGATTTGAAATTGCTCTCAATTTCGCAAAACACCTATTTGTATCTGTTTTTATATATATAGCTTCTTTGGGTACTTATAATGTAAAATAATGAAAAAAATTTCTCGAACTCAAATTTTGTGAACCAGGGGTGTGTGTCTTTTCCAACAAACTAAAAATGGCTCGCGCACAAAATTTAAAAGCTGTAATCATATTTTGAGTTAATAGATTGAAAATTTGTCGGGTTTTTAATTACTGTACAAAATTCCAGACAATTTGGTTTAGTTTAAGCCCTTTAACTATTCATTTTGTTCTAAAAAGTCAGCCTTTCGCATGCTTAATTAATGCCTTTACCTAATTTCCATATTGCTGACATATGCAAATTAGGCAAATGCATTAATTAAGCATGCAAATAGCTGATTTTTCGGAAAAATTGTAACTTTGCGTGAACAGTTAAGGGGCTTAAACTAAACCAAATTGTCTGAAATTTTGTACAGTAATTAAAATCCCGACAAATTTTCCATCTGTTAACTCAAAATATGATTGCAGCTTTTAAATTTTGTGCGCGAGCCCTTTTTAGTTTGTTGGAAAAGACACACCCCCCTGGTTCACAAAATTTGAGTTCGAGAATTTTTTTTCATTATTTTACATTATAAGTACCCAAAGAAGCTATATATATAAAAAATAGGTACGCACTGCGTACATGTGGCTAGCCTATTCAGCCTGGTCGAATACAGCCGGAGTTCACATTGTCATGAACATTCATCACAAACATTCATTTTGATACAAAATTAATCATTACAATAGAAGAATGGTCAAAATAAAACAGATGCATTATCTTTCTTACAATGCCAACAAATGGCTACAATCACTTGATTTAAAAGCAACATTCGGTTTTGCTTCAATAATAAGTATATACATGCAGCAACTAATAATGTCAATTTTATTGTTTTTCAAAATTGCACTAATATGTAATTCACTAAGATTTCATTACATCGGTTTCTTGTTACAGATATATTCTGTTGTACAGATTATATTCTTGTTACATGATATATTCTTGTTACATATGTATTATAGCATCGTAGATTTCATAAAACCTTTAAATTCAAAGTTCTTCATCAACATAATATACTTAATACTAGATTTCTAAACATTTTTATTTATTGTAAGATCTAACAGCATCAGAATTTATAATGAACTCATCAAATCAATTATGTCATCACCACTAACTTGTATTGCCCTGACACTTGTGCAAATATTCTGATCTTCCTATATTATCCAATATTATCACCAGTCACCATATTATCAGGAAATTGACCAGAATATGTGTTCACTTAGTTGTTTGAAGTACTGTAGATGCCATGCATCACTATGATTTTGAATTGTGCTTTTATCTGCAAATTGTTTAAAATTAAGAACCAAATATTTACTGGCAGCTCGCAAGACTGACACATTATAAATGATGCAGGTATAAATTTAACCCATTAAGCAGCAGAGCTTCCCCATTGACGGGTAAAATCGTCTGGCGTTAGACAAGTAAAAAAAATAAGTAGGGTGCATTGGGGGCCTGGGGCGCATTGCAGCTCATTAGGTTAAACAACACATTTAACTGTGGCAATAAAAGTATGAACATGCTATATGACCTCATCACATTATGACTGTGGGTTTTCTTCATATATACTCTCGCAACTGCAACGGTCAGTGTTTTATTGTGATTGCACTAATTTTCAGGGACGTAGCAAAGCATCTGAAGTTTGGGGGGGTGTCGGATGTCAAATGGTCATCATTTTACAAAAATAACGACTTTTACACAAAGTTTACCTGAGAATGTAAAAATTTACAAGTATTTGAGCTTTACCTGAGTTTCACAGTTGTGGAGTTTGCCCCCCTCCCCCCCACACACACACACACTCCCCTGTCTCTACGCCCCTGCTGATCTTAGATCAGATATAATAATACATATTATTTACATCTGGACTAGATATCCAAAAATAAACTGCACCTACAGTTGCATCTCCTAGTTTAATAGATCTAATAAATGTAAAATAATACATTTTCACTCAATTACTTCCATCTAGCTAGAAGATCCTTCAACTGTATGTAAACAGACTGAGCTTCCACGCTAGTAACTACTAGACTATATTAATATACTGTAAAATAGTCCAGCCTGTTTTCTGTGTTAAGTGTAGTTAAAGTTTTATACCTGCAAGTGGACAGGGCAGTTGTAGTACTGTTGTAAAATATGCCAACAATGGGCTATGCCAACTATTACCCACATAACGGTATATTAAAATTCAAGATCTGTGCAAGAACGTTTGATTATAAACAGGATTATATAAACTCACTATATAAAGCTTTATATGAAGCGTGATCTAAATCTCCTTGACCAGAAGCAGAGTCCAGAGCAGACATGAATAGCAACACGATAGCAATGACAATGTTTTAATAATATAATATGAAATGACAGATTCACAAATTGTAAACATAAATATCGACTGAAATAACAAAAATTAACTTACCGTTTGCTGTGAAAAATTCATTCGAGTATTTCTACCAGCGTTGCCAACTGTAATTTTGCTGAGTGAGGCATCTTCCAGTATTAAAGTCGTTTAATAGTTGTAAGATACCTTTTCCGTGACAACTGGCATTTTAATATCATTGCCTCATGCCATCAACGACAGTTTCCGAACGCAGTCGACAAGTTCTGTCACAACTTCACAACTCTTACAGTTTTTAGCGTTACATTGTGGCTAGCCCGCGAACGGGCTAGCCACAAAAACCAGATACAAATAGCTGTTTTGCGAAATTGAGAGCAATTTTAAATCTGTTCAGTTTTTTTTTATACACCCTGTATAATGGTCGAAAATTTAGTTCATTTTGATTAATAGTCATTTAATATATGTGCTATCAACAGTTTCTTTATGGTATTAAGTAACAGATTACAATGCTTGTACATTAGAGATTTAGAGGCACTAATAACTCAATAATAAATAGGCACTAATACAAACTCCGAGCCAGTGCACCCAGCATCCTCAAATTGGGAATAATTTGTAAATTTAAATATTTGTGTATAATTCATAATTTATCCTATTCCAATACAAAATGCAATAATATAGAACACACAATTTATCAAATAAAGGTAAAAAAAGGTATTAAAAACTTTATTATGTAATATTTACATTGAATATCGTGGTTGAAGTTGTAGATTTATACTTGAAATTTCAATTTTCGAACGAGAAATGTTTCGCTTTATTATGTTAATTTTTTTACTCTGTTCGCCATTCTTGCTTATTTACAAATACAAATAGTCCATTTCTTCATTTGCTCTTTTCAAAATAGCCCAGAATAAAAAAGTATTTTCATGCAAAAACCAGCATTTAAAGGTGATCTACAGTCCGATCTGCGCATGTGCACAAATGAGCCCACTTTTTATGATACAAACAGTTTAACTATGTTTTGAGTTCTTGAAAAGCCTGATTGTTGTTTCTTGATCATTTATTATACTCTAGAAGCTTGAAAATATAAATAGTTGTCGAATAAAGCTCAATATTTTGGACACAAAAATGTAAACAAAGTCTTTGTTTACATACGGACTGTAGATCACCTTTAACTTTTGTATACAATATAGCATGTTTTGTATAGATATAGCAGACATGTTGCCAAAATATCACCCGGTTAATGAATAACTTCCGGTACTTTCATTGTATTCGCATTGACCAATCAAATCACGTTCTGAGTTGGATTATCCCAGGGTTTCTGAGAGCAATAAGCGCAGAAGCCCTGGGTACGAGGTTGTAGTATCGCGGCCTCTTGTTATTGTTTTTATCTTACACCAAATCGAAAAATAACGGTAAAAATGCCTTACTTGGTGTATTTCCAATAAGAATCAGATAAAAAGAAGCAAGGATTCTCAAACGATGGTTTAAATATACGTCGGACTACAAAAACCTTTCTAGACCTATAATTTGATCTACCAAAAGGGAAAAGCCTGGGAACGAGGTTGTTAACCTTCTCCGTCCATAAAATGGCCGCCAGCAGGAATTAGAGCCCGCAAGACCTGCATGGAGTCCAATTGCAACTAATTATTTAATAGAATAAAAACATTGTCGCATCTCATTTACCTCAACATCGTGTTCTAGCGGTTAAAACGTGAAACGGGCCGGCAAGATGAAAGAAACCTGCCTTTTTGTGGTTCGCAGGAAACAAGAAAAATGGGTACGCTGCAGCGTACATGGCGTCTACTGGATCAAAAACAAAGACAACCTCGTACCCAGGGTATTACCTTCGCTCACCTCCTGCTGCGGAAGCAGGGGGTGAGCGAAGGTAATACCCTGGGTACGAGATTGCATGAAGGGGTAATTTGACCTTTAGAATTTCCGACGTTTCGCGAGTGTCAGGATGTAAACATCGCATTGTTTTAATATGTCAAGCTGTATTTCCGGTCGAGGCTCTCACGTAAAATTTAGATATTCTGAAATACCGAAATAAAAGTTGCAAATCTGTAGATACAAACTTGAAAATAACACTCTAAATAGTGTCTTAGAATGTGATTCGAACAAGAATATTACGAAAAAGATAAGTTGAAAGGGGCCAATATTATATTCGGCGAAAGGTATGGCTTAGTGATACATTGTCGTACATTGTTTACATTGTTCAAGTGTATTGTATATAGGTATGGTATGGTATGGCTAGTTCACATTGTTCGAGTATGGCTAGTTTATATTTTATGGCTATTTTACATTGTTCGAGTTTATAGTATCTTTCAAGCGGAATTTTTTTGTGATATTTTCGTATTTCTACTGCAAATACTCGCGGAGTTCTTTATAATATTAACGTCGGAAATCTCAAGGCCGGACGGCATTGATAAAACCATTTATCGTAAACAGTTCGGAAACTTTCGTACATGCGCGGGCTTTAGCCTAACCAAAGAGCCTGTTCGCAGGAGAAGTGAACCGTCCACTCTAATATATATAACTAAACCTCTTGTCGACAGCATATCGCGACTACTGTTCCAGTAGACGCCAAAAACGGCAATCTTAAGGTCTCTAGCGTCATCTAATGCAAACACTTCATTGTACCTTTAGGCACGTTTTACATTTCACACCACTGGGTTTGACGTTTTTCGCACATGCTTCATATTTGGCGTAGTAATGTTGAAATGCTGCATTTCCCTTCCGCAATAAATCTTCCTAAAAATGAAAAGGACAATACTATAAGCCAAAAGCCCCGGCAATTTCAGAGGGATATTAAAGGATAATTTTGTAGAATATTATAGAGATGCTTATAGTTCGGGCAGGATTATTTGATATATATCCATGGGTATGTCCATGGTTAACAAGAGAGCTTAAATCTATGATGATCTCCCGTGATTACTATCTTAAACAAGCTAGACAAACCAATCAAGAACTCCATTGGTCGACTTATAGACGTTTGCGAAATTTAGTTACTTCTGCTATAAAGCATAACAAAGCAAACTTTTGTCGGAATCTCCTTTACAACAATGGTGAATCCCCTAAGACTTTTTGGAAGTTAATTAAAAAATTATATCCTGGGAATAACAAAACATCAAAATCATCTTTTTTTAAGGTGAATAATGAATTAGTATCTGATACCAGGAAAATAGCAAATGGGTTCTGTCGTTATTTTTCAACTATTGGCAGCCGCCTACAACAAAACGTTGTTACAATCACCAACAAAACTTGTAGCTCGCTTAGAAATGATGATAATTTAATGCATACGATAAATCCAACTGGCAAATTCTTCAAATTTTCTAAAGTCAATTGCTCAAAAGTTGCCAAAATACTACAATCTATGAGAATTTCCAAAGCCGCTGGCCCCGACAACTTACCAGCATCTCTCTTGAAGGATGCGTCTGAAGAACTAGCGCTGCCTCTTTGTATATTGGTCAACATGAGTTTTGAATATGGAACTTTCCCAAATGCAGAAAAATGCGGAAAAGTTATCCCGATCTATAAATCCGAAGATCGAGCATCTTTCGACAATTATCGACCTATATCGGTCCTAAATACGGTTTCAAAAGTCATCGAAAGGATTGCACATCAGCAAATCACAGACCATCTTGAAAGAAACCAATTACTCTGCCCTCAACAATTTGGTTTCAGACGTGGGAAATGTACCCAGCATGCTGTGACATATCTCAACGAACATATTCGTCAAAATATGGATAAAAGTCGATGTACTGGTGTAGTATATCTGGACTTACGAAAAGCATTTGACACGGTTAGTCATGCATGTTTGCTCAATAAGCTGCCGTATTATGGAATAAGAAACATCGAACTTCTTTGGATGAAGGATTATTTACTCAATCGATCTCAGTTCGTATACTTCAACCAAGTTAAATCAGATGAGGAGCATGTATCCTGCGGTGTCCCACAAGGATCAATTCTCGGCCCTCTTCTGTTTGTCTTACAGATTAACGATTTATACTTGTCTTTGAAGAAATGTAACATCATAATGTATGCTGATGATACTGTGCTTTATTATTCAGCGAATGGCACAGATGAAATCCAGAGATCTATCAATAGTGATATCGAACGTGTTTCCCAATGGCTGGACTCAAATAAGTTAATTGTTAACCTGAAAAAAGGAAAAACTGAATTTGTATTATATGGAACGCCTCAAAAATTAGCACGTCAACAGGATTGCAGTATAATGATGAACGGGACATCTATCAATCAAGTTAAAGAGTATGAATACTTGGGTATTATTATGGATAACCACCTAACTCTATCAAGTCAAGTGTCAAAAGTATATAAGAGAGTTTCGTCTCGTTTGAGCCAACTCTCACGAATACGCTCTAATATAAGTCCCTATGTTGCGGAAAGAATTTATCGAACAATGATTTATCCTATTATGTTTTACTGCTATCCAGTGTATTTGGGCCTCAGTAACACAGCTAATTCCAAAATACAGAGACTGCAAGATAGAGCGGCAAGAATAATTGGTCCAAAAAATTGTTTACATGATGATTGTGTAACTAGTCGCAAAAGATGTGTTGTAATGGATGTTTTTAAATCTTTACATTCGATTGGCCCAAATTTTCCCCACGTGAACTTCCAACGTTTCAATCACGGAATAAACACGCGAAGCAACAACTCACGTTTAATTGTACCGAAAGTTAAGACAGAGGCCGGTAGAAAGTCGTTCTCCGTGCAAGGAGTTTTGCTGTTTAATTCACTAAGCGAGGAAATAAGGAATGAGAACTCGTATATTAACTTTAAAAGAAAAGTTGAATCTTTTAACTTTAGTTCGCCGTAATTGTGAACATTTTCGTACTATTGTTAATGTATGTTTAGTGATCATGTTTTGTACATTCTATGTCATAAGAAAACAATCTTAGTTAAATACTTAATTAATTTTAGCATAAATACAGGTCCTTCATTGATAGCAGGCGGTACACTGCCTGAAGAAGTCAACCTGTCTAAATATGTTAATTAATAATAATAATATATAATAATATAATTGATAAGAGTTATTAACTACGCGGATATTGCATTGAAATGGTGACTTATAAGAAATAAAATAATTTTGACCTGGCCACCCTTAAAAACTGTGACATTACTATTCTCGGAAGTATCCGAGAATAGGGGCGGGCCCTTATTAAATATTTTCCGTTGCCTGCATGTCACTAGTGAGGTTCAGAGTTGAGGTTCACTACTGCTACCATTAAGGGACCACTAGCCAATCAGATGCGTTTGATATATCCGATTAACCAATCAGATGCGTACCAACGCAGTAAGAGGTCGCGGTAGTCTAATCTGAACCTCTCTACTTTAAGTTCAACGACGAATTTGTAAGAATCTCTAGCTCTGAAGTGTTCTACACATTTTATAAATTTCTCGTGGAAGCTTTAGATATTAATTTTGTGCCTCCTAATGTACCTTTTCTTTTTCTTCAGCTTTAGGATGTCCGTCAACTTCGCTTTTAGCAGCTACGTCAGGAACTGTATCAGCTAAAACTTTGCTAGCATGATTATCACATTTCTGTTCGACAGGAAACGTCGGTGCAGCTACAGCAGACTCTATACAACACAAGGATTAAAATACATAAATCCACAATTCTCCAGGAGTAGCATAACTATAAATTAGTACTAGTTTGATCTGTTTGTGCATTATTGAACGGACCCTGTTGTGATTGACCCTTACTAACATGTTCCAATTATTTAGCCTCTCTCACGCCGCCATTTTTGGGGTACTTTTTTGCCAATCCTGCGAGCGTAACACCACGTAAGGGCGACATTTTATAATTTTGTGGGTGTATGATGGTAAATTTACTCTGTAAATAGTTAGTTTGTTCTGAAATATTGCTTTTCACATTGTTATAATAGTTTACGAAAAATTACAGTACCCCAAAAATGGCAGCGTGAGAAAGGCTAATTGGTTAAAAACACCAACAAATTGGTTGTTTCAGATTAATTTTGAATGTGAGATAACCATTTATTGGTTGTTTACACTCTACACACGTAAAAATCTCACAACTTGTCAACAAGATGTGTTCGCAACAGGCTTGCAGCAAGCTTGCCAACAAGTTGTAACAATGCTGTTATTTCATCAAGTTGCTACAAGGTTGTCACTGTCAACTTGTTGACAATTTATGAGTTGCAGGACGATAACAAGTTGTTGGAACAACTTGTAACAAGTCTGTTGAGCTCAACAACCTTGTAGCAGGGCTCGAATTTTATCGCGACAATCTCGCGGCAATTGCCGTATAGAGGGAGAACAAGATGCCTTGGATCATTGTGGCAACGACGGCAATTTTTTGCCGTATAGTGCAATTTTTATACTATTCACTGTGCATTACTACTTTGATACTTGAATTCAGATGTTGATCAAATCATGCGTAAATCACTATTTTAGTCTCAGTTTTCTTCGAAAAAAAAAACACTAAAGAAATATATAGGCATGTTTCTAGCTTGTCAAAAATCCAAAGTAACAATAAAATTAAAGTTTTATTACAGTAATTTGAAAAATGCCATGGAAACTGCCAAAATTGCCGTAGACAGATGTTACGTTCTATGGCAATTTTTAACGCCATTGCCGTCGATTGATTTCAAGGAAATTCGAGGCCTGCCTTGTAGCAAGTTGTCAACAAGCCATTGACAACTTGTCAACTAGCTGGGAACAAGCAGTGCAAACACATCCTATTGACAAGTTGTTGGAACAGCATTGCTACAAGTCTGCCGCAAGTTTGTCACAACTTGTGCGTTTTTACGTGTGTGGAACAGCTATTTCCTTCTGCTAAAGATAGACCATCACCGGAAGATCAGACTAACGTGGTCTACAAGATCAACTGTGCAGATTGCTCATTGCGCTACATTGGCGAAACTGGCAGAACATTCAACACTAGAAAAGGAACACAAGAGAAATGTAGAGCTCTGTAAAAGTGGTTCAAATATCGCTAATCACGCTTGGACAAACAACCTCAAAATAGATTACAATAGCGGGAAAATAATTGACAAAGGCGACTATCGGCACAGAGAAACACTTGAATCATTGCATACTGCATGCACAAAAAACTCTGACAACAATTCAAAACATTTACCGGAACAGTACCGCTTTTTACTTAACAAAAAACTTTGAATGTATCTATATGTAATTCAAGTCATTATTCCTGTATGTAGGCGGAACTGTCATCTTGTCATTTTGTATCTATATGTAACTAATATACTAATTATTGTAACTGTAAACCGTTGTAATTGTCACACTCTCATTGTAATCCACCCGTTGAAGACTGCAGACTGGCAGTCGAAAGCTCGTAATAAATAAATATTTAAAACCAGAGAACGTCTACTAACTTACAGTATTATGTTAATAACCAATATCTGTTTTTACAGTTTTGCTGCTTGCGTCCAAATTTAAAACGTCTTCAAATTAACATGAGCTCCTGTAGGAAGTTCATCCTTGCTTTTCTATTCACCATTCAATGCTTTGCATAATCTTGGGAATTTGCCGATCTCTGCATGGCATGCTTCCAATGAATTCTTTTTGGCATTATAGGGAGGGTCTATCCACACCGCTTTGCATGGAGCTAACTCCTGTTGGGCTTCAAGCGTACATGTAAAGTGTGACATATTCTAATGCTGGGATTTAGCATGCTTATTTACTGTCTTAAGAGCTTGTGGCATATTATTAAAGCTGATATAATTCGCTGTATTGCGGAGACTTGGTCAAAGATTGGGGTACCATTGGCAAGTGTGGATTGTATGGAAGTACCACTGATGTGAGTGCACAAATGATGGGTTTTGCTGGGATTCCCCAACAGCACCGCTGCCAGGATATTTTTAACAAAATATCTTCCCAGGAAATTTTCTTACATCTTGTCATCTTATATACTGGAATGCCATATTAATTTACTTATTGTTCAAAAGCGTGGGCAAGTCGAGATTAGTGCCTTGTGCCGAGATTGAAGTTTATCCCAATGTGCGGCACCATACAGTACGTCCCCTGAAATCTGCATAGAGTATGCAGGAAGTTTATATATGACTTACGCAGGAAATTATTATTTTTGGATTTTGCTGCCTGGAAGAGAAATATATTTTCCAGTGGTGTTCAGGTCGTCCCCTGTGGGGCCTATTTATCATATAGGCAGCGTACTATATGTAACAAGTGTGATCGTGCTAGTATGTCTGGTTATTCCTTGGTCTCGAGCTCGCCGCAAGGGCTGCGATTTGTTATCAAAAGGGCATATTTATTTTAAAAAGGGCAGAAACAAAAATGAAAGGGCACTTACCTACTTATAACCTAATTTAAAATCAAACACAAGCAATGAAGCAACCTTTTATTCATTTCAAACATTAATTTAAAATAAGGCACGCAGAATTAGCAGAAACTGTTTCGCTTTCTCTTTCGGCTGAAGAACGTTTTGTGTGTTCGTTTACTACTTTACTAAAAAATACATGCATACAGAAACTCTCCTTACTGACAAAACCATTCTGTTTCCGAACAAGAAGTATTGGAAGTAGTTGTCATGGTGCACTGCGAAAAACGCCCAGCAATAACTAGTACGGAGAAGAAGAAGAATAATCCTAATCTCCGTCTAGCATATAAAACGCAACATTAAAATGTCTACGATATGTAAAAGATATTTATAAGCTGCTAGACTTTGCTTGTCATATTCTGACGAGTGATATATGAGATGATAAATATATCAAACAAGGCGAGAATGCTTAAAATCGTTTAAAACATTCATTTTAAAAGGATCAGGCAGCTGAATATCGTGAACTTTCAAACGACGGCTTAGATTTAACTGGTCTTGGGCTTCACTGACTTGAAAAAGCAATGAAAAACTCATTTCCTCGACGCACAAGCAATACGAGTCCGGGTTTGAGGTAAACTGTTAACGGTGATTCCTCGATTTTGTAAGTACGCTTTGAGCTCCGGCAGCTTCATGAATCATGGCTTTCAATTTTTCTTCTCGTGACATATTTTCCATTTTGACTATTGTTTCGTGACGAAAGCGAGCAAATTTATCTATTAAATGGTCGAAACATTTGTGTATTTTGAATAGCATTTGTATTACGCTCCGCCATGTTTGTCCGAGTTTCCGATTTCTCGAGCACGTGTTTCCACTTCACACAAAACCGCCAAAGTGGTCTATTCACCGCTGATTATGCGTTTTTCACATATGAATGCTTATATCATATATGTTTCGTTCTACATTCAAAGTATCACACATGTCAGCAAATAATGCTTCGTTCCACATTAAAACTTAAACTATATATGTCCCGCGCGCATAATCACATTGTCATATCAACATAATATGTTGTTGTAGCTTCGTTCTTAAAGAAACCACGCAATATATCAATATAATATGTTGTTTCTTGCAGAGGTATTGGACATTAATCCGTGCCACCGCCAAAACATTACTCACTTTGACAGTACAGTTATATTTGCTACTGGTTTGATAATCTTGGGGTATTCCATGCACAGATAGATTTAAATTTACAAAATGACAGACAGGAATCACTAGCTGTACCATTACTGGCAGGTCGAATTTTGGTGTAAATGCTTGGGGAGGTGGAAAAAAATTGAGGGGGCACCATCCGACCTGGGATGTTAGGATTTTGGACGTATACCCTGTAGTCAACTACGTGACATATTATGTTATGCACATATATATGCATGCCTGCAATTAAATAATGTATTTACTAATTATGATTACATGACTAGTCCAATTTCACTCCTCGTTAATACACTATTACAAAGGCTTTTTCGAAATATTGCATGAAAAGGGTAATAAGCTCGACGACAGTCTCTCTGTAGCTCAGTTGCATGGTTAGATCGCCGCAACATATTTAAATGTACCATTTACATTTATCACTGCTTCAATTTCAATTTCATAGAAGAACTTCAAAATGTAGCTAGAACAGGGGTGGAAAAAGTATCGGACAACGGGACCATTGGTCCCAGAAAATATTTTGAGTTCCCAGAAAATATTTCCCCAAGAAAGAAAAATATAATTGTAAAAATTTAGATAAAAGGATAAATTCAGAGGGAAAACTATCTGAATTAGTTCTACTTCTGTCATATTCCTAAAAGTATTATTAAGATTCTCAGTGCACTGTCACTGAAATAATTTTTTTCTGCGAAAATATAGCATGACCGATTCAGTTTGACAACTTGTTAAGGTTATACACTCAGTTACAGTGTCCAAGTATTAATAAAATAGATTTACTTGATTTATCACAGAAAATGTTTTATTGCCCTTTGGCAGTCCCGGAAAGTAAAATATTTTTTCCACCCCTGATGTAGAACTTAACCAACACATAAAAAGTGAATAGCAAACATTCAAATTGTTTATAGTTGCAATTCAGGGATGTTAGGATGTATTAATTTTGTTTCATGAACATTATAAATTCAATAAAAATCGGCTGTCGCCTAAAGGAATGGAAAATTCCAACTTTCACCTCATGAAAATATTTTTACCATCATACACTCAGTCTGATAAACATTCATTATTTGTATACTATGTAATTATCCAGGCTACAGAGTAAGGCACTTTTCAACAAGATCTTGGGGTGCAAAATTACAAAATGTAAGACATTAGTGTGGGCATACAATTAAAGGCATAGCTTGGATTAAGATTTTGGGAGAGTGCTTCCAAAATGCAGGGCATGTACCAGTCTTACCCAGAATAGCCAAATGAATGCACGGTTCCAATTGTGCTCGCCAACAATAGACAATGCCTATAATGTGGTTCTATGTGATACGACCAAACACAAGGCCATAATATGATTAAAATACACATTCAGTGACATTACAATTTTATGACATGTTATCAAGACTCTTGGGGCATTTAAAGCTATATTTAGGCAAAAATTTATCCTAGGCAAAAAAAACAGAAAAAACTGGAAAAACTGTTTGAAACTCAGTAATACTGAAACTAAATGGCAGTAATGACATAAGTTTGTGCAAAATTGCAAAGCATTGAAGCTAAGAAGATCATACATCATGTAGCATGAGTTTTAATTAATCTAACTGTACATAACTTATATTTTGACATAAGTTTTGTTGTTGCTTTTTTACAGTTTTTGGTTTTTACCCTGAACCGCCTCACCCTATTAGTGCACCCTCCACCCTGCTTACAACCCGTTCGTTACTTTCTCTTTTGGGAACTAGCTGTTATTGTTCCTAATAAAGCTGTTAAAACTAAAGCTAAAAAAACTTCAGACAGAGTTGTCATACATAAGATCATAAAATTGGTAGCGACAGTATAAAAAATTTAAAGACCATTAATTAAAAGGGTAGATCATGGTTCATCGTTCACCAAGCTGCACCGGCAGCTCTTTTCAATTTGTAAAAATGCATGCCATATAATATTATGACAAATTCCTGGATGGTCAATTCTTAAATGTGTTTGGCTAATACACACTGACTATGATTTGAGCCAGCACAATTTGGTGCACTGCTCGAGCATGCAACAAGTTATGACTTGACAAAACCCCTCGTCGCTAAAATCCACACGTTAAAAATTTTGAGCGCAACGTACCACACAGCTAAATAACATGACTAACATTATCACAAGTCTAGCGATTAATCGCCTGCACACTTTTTGGTCATTTTCGGCCACAGCCTAGTAGTTTCAAGACAGGTTAATTTGCCCACCCGCTTTCAATTGGTGATATATTTGGCACCAGAAATTACAGTAAATTTCATAAATTTGTCAGTGAATTTCCAACTAATGGCCATGCTCTGCAGCCTGGATAATTATATACACACCTGCCAACCCTGTGGCAGAAATCGTCAGTTGCATTTTACAAAATCTAGAGGTGAAAAACTGTAAGATTTTGGAAATTTCGAGAAACGACAAAACGCGGACCCCAGGTCCATGGACTACCTTTGTGGACCTGGTCCATGGACTACACTCGTGGACCACGGACCACTCCCGTGGACCACTCTCATGGACCACTTGCAAAATTTCGCCTACCGAACAATAGACCAAGCACTATTAAACTGAGTTTAGGAAGCCGAGATTGGCGGGAACTATTTCATTATTCATTTCCATTATTTATTTCACAATCAATTCAGTTTTTGTTGATGAACAGTGAATACTAAGTCTGTAAAAATGCTGAAAAAATGTAGTCGATCAGGGTTCATCAAAAAATATAGGAATACTGTGGAGAATCCGGAGGGGAGGGGTGGTCAAAGGATTTTACTGAATTATTCGATCACTTGAACTGTAGAAGTCATAAGTTGCAATGACCTTTCTTAATGCCTGAAGGTCTTCTCCCAAAAATATTAATTTTTGAAGCTCAATTACTGCTTTTCTTGCATTTTCTGTAGCGATGGGAAAAAACTACCAATTTTAAGGCCATACATTCGGAAACTTTGCATTAAAGTCGTAATTGTACGCTTATATTTTAGAACAGTCATATAGTGAATGGATTTAGAACTTCACATTTTGTATAGAGTTCCCACAATGATAATATAATGACTGAACTCGGCTCGAGCACATTTTTCCATGCACAGGAGTCAAGAATTCAAACCCCCAAAATCTGGTATCTCGCAAGCGGTCCACAAGAGTGGTGCAAGGGAGTGGTCTGTGGTCCACGAAGGTAGTTCATGGACCAGGTCCACGAAGGTAGTCCATGGACCAGGTCCACGAAGGTAGTCCACAGACCTGGAGTCTGCGTTTTGTCGTTTCCTGGAAATTTCTCAGCTTTCCTTATTATGGATCGATTGTATGTACAAAAACGTTGGTTCTTCATTTCGCTCAAATTTTTGAATCCACGAATCTTTCTGCTAAAAAATTACTCCAACATGTACTGTATGTGTTATTGGACATATTGGAATCAAATTCAGTGTCACAGTCACTTTACTGGAAACTGAGTGCGATGTTTCTACAAAACAAGGGTTGTTTCAACAATTATAAGCCCATCAATCCACTTTACTTTGTTAATTAATTAAACAGATTTCCTCATGAGACGTACTGTGAGAATTTTAATTCATGCTTAGGGGTTAGGGAATTTTAATTAGAGAATTTTAATTCATGCTTTAAAAAGCATGTCATAATAACGAGTACGTCACACAACAAATCTGCGACGGTTGGCAGCTAGGTGTGTAATCATCAAGTTAATTGTATCAATCAAGTTATAAATTGCAACATCATTGGAATCTATAAAACAGTTCATTAAATGAACATAATAATACTATATCTGTCATAATATTTCTTCATTTTCTATAACCACGTCACTTATATTTGCATCAGACTATTAAAGGCTACAACAACAATTTATCAGCTAAAATTCTGACAAACAATAACGCTCTAACACTTTATAACAAAACTATATGTGTATAAGAGAACTGTTTGTATTTGTAATCCGGCACCTTTTACATGTAAGCTCAAAATATAAACACATACAACAATAACTTTATTAAATACCTTCTTCGTCTGTTCCACTTCCATCATGCGGACCTTGTGCATTGACAGGCCAGTGTTCTCGTTTCTCTTGCTTTCCTTTAGTGTTCTGATCACTCTTTCCAGGTGGCTTTGGCACCATTTCAAAGCTTAATCAAATCAAACAAAGTCCAAAACATCCTCACGAAAACCGTAAGTAGGCTAAGTAAGTTACATTTTAATTTCGTTTTTGTCCAATGTTGTTTCATTATTTTTATCTATAGTCCCCAGGCCTCTTAGTACGTCTTTTAGATCACTCCGCCAGAAGGTTGGGCAAGGGGTTGGGCATACCTATAGCCTGCGTAGCGGAACCAAGGTTCCCATAAAAACTACAAAGTACAAAAATAGTATATATGACGCTTAAAATTAGGGTAAATATCAGCCAGTGGCGAAGCTAGTCATAGCAACAGGTCATGCTATACAAGTTTTTAATGATTTGCATTATTCAAATAGATGCAGGTTTATTAGCATAGCCCAGGGGTTTCAGAATAAGCCGGCGGCCGGCGGAGTTCCGCCGGCTACTTGAACTTTTACCGCCGGCTACTTTTCGTCTGGTCACAGGAAAAAAATTATATACAGGTACAATAAAAGGTACAAGCGAACCAACACGATGTTTGTTATGTTCCAATTGGAATTCAAGCAAAATATCACTTATTTTGAAAGATCAATAAGATCAATAACATATAGTACCAAACATAGCTTGCTTTCTTAAGTTGGTGTCGAAGTGAATCTTCCTGGAAGATAACTCTGATTGACTCTGACAGTGACTTAAGACCGTTTTCCACTCACGTATTTCGCCACCGCTGGCGAAACATTTCGCCACCGAAAAAGTTCATTTGTTGTTCTTTCGCGCCGTGAACAAAAGGTCAAACAGAAGTTGAAAATTTTAAGCAACTGTAGCAGGAGAACAAATTTCTTCAGCGGCGAATGAATATTAAAAAATTATTTCTTTGTCAAAATTTTTCGCCAGCGGCGGCGAAATACGTGAGTGGAAAACAGGCGTGAGTGGAAAACAGCATTGCCATTGGGGAATCCAAATTTGACAGTGAGCCAGAGAACCTTCAGAACCACTTTGGTAAATGTTTTTGGCAAGTGACTAATTCTTTGACAACGAATTAATTATGATAAAGTGATGAAGTGAAAAACTCTGGACCGTAGCGAACCCCCCTCCCCCCCAACTTTTTTAGAATTGACATATTCGGAAAATCGGGTTGGCCATTCGGAAAATTACGGCAATAATAGTATAACAAAATTTTAGTTGTTAAACAGAGAAAATATAATATAGTTGTATTGTCAGTATAAACTGATTTACGAAATCATGGCATTTACATGGATATTAACATTTAACAAATCGTAAATCGGTAAATATTCATGCATACCTTTATCATTTAAATAATATACCTTTAAAATACTTAAAATTGATTAATTTTAAGCGGCTACATTATCCATTACAAACTGCAAAGAATCATATTACCCATATTTTCCTGCAACTTCTCCAGTATATAGTTAACTAAATACGCCTTCGCCCATTTAGTATTACTAAATTGTAAACAAATTGTAAATTTCGACATACTAGAACGCTGTTTTCTGACCATCAGAATTCTGTTCTAAACTTCCCCAAAGTCCAGGAAATGGCATTTCAGAGACTCTAAATTAAGAAATTTCCTCGGGCTTTCGGCCCTCGTTCTCAGCCCCCTAGTCAAAAAGAGCTTCCTACGGCACTGCATGCTACTCAGCTACTGTAATATATCTGTGCGTAGAATATGCATATTTTTGTTTGTAAATTGCGTCTTCATTTTCCGGACAGCAAACCCCCCTGGTGATTAAACTACAAGTTGCACATTAAGGTTACAGAACACCTTTGAGTGTTAATTTTGCCTAAAATTTTTTTATTGGTTTCCATGAAAGCATTAGACTAGTTCTACTATCTGACCAAGTTTGAACGAAAAATGTTGAAAACTCGCAATAAAATACATTTCACTGCATCAAGAAAATCATTGAAAATGTAATATTCAAATTCAATTTTCTCCCGAAAAAGTTTACGGTAATTACTAATTTTCAAACGATTTCTCTCAAATTTTCACAGGACATAGCTAAAGACGTCAGTTTCAAAATTGTGTTCGGCTTTTTTCTAATTTTGGATATTTTAAAAATAAAGAGCAATTCACTCAAACAATTCAGAAATATATTGCAGTCGTCAAAGAAATTGCCATATCAGCGGAATGACGAAATAAACAAAAATTTCCGAACACAATTTTTTAGAACAACTATTTTACTGTATGAAAATGATATTTTCATAAATATAACTTAAAACCAGCAGGAGCACAACTCAAAAGCGTAACGGTACCGCGATTTAAGATTTTCCTGAATAATTCTTACATTATTTTATTGTTTGTTAATTTTACAACTTTACCATGTTTTGCATGCACTGGAGAACATTTGGTGAAAATTTGATGAAAATCGGACTGATATTGAGCGCGCAGTAGCGATTTTCCGCAAAACGCCAAAAAGGGTGTCCTGTAACCTTAAAGTACATTGTCACTTACAAGTATAAATGCAAATGACATCTAAATCTAACAAGTGAACAGTTGTACTTTATCTTCTCACTTATTCTATATTATTTAATTGTTAATTTGCGCGCGAAAATTTTTTAAATTTCCATGCGAGGGCACGCCCCCCTCCCTGCGCGTTTTTTTAACTATCAGTCATAGCCGGCTACTTTTTTGGTACAACCGCCTACTTCAAATCATTCTGAAACCCCTGAATGACCAGTCGGCCATGGCTACAGAGGCGTAGCCAGGGCTGGGGCCGGGGGGCCCGGCCCCCCTGGCAAAATTTTGGGGCCCTCTGATAAAATGTATTGTATAAAAAATGGAATCCTTGATTATATAGCTTCATGCTGGCAATAATGCAAAAATTCTGTAGAATTCTTGTAGAATTCTTGTTCTCTTATTTGCGGCACACAGCTTGAAACACATACCTTTTCTAACCCTAATTAATTATTTCAATATGTATTAAATGAGACTTAGATGAAGTTTAAACCAATCTGGGGTTTTTTACCAGTGAAGTTTTAACGCGGGCTTGGTGAAAAATCACATGTGCAGTGGTGCCGTGGCCGGGGGGCAACCCCCTATTGTTGAGACCCGTCGGAAAATTGTCAATGTTGTCGGGATCTTCGTGGTGAAGCATCGGGAAAAGTGCTACAGAAATCGGGAAAAGTGCTACGAAAGCAATTGTAATGTTATATATTGTCCAGAAAATTTTTTTACCAAAAAAGTTGTTGACGGGAAGGGGGAAGATTTAAAATGTTGTTGTCCGGAAAATTTTTTCCTTGGCCTCACCTGGGTTTTTGCTGGCCCCACCTGACCAAAAATCCTAGCTACGCCTCTGCATGGCTAGCTTGCCAGTGAATACTGTACAATGTATATAGTCGGGTTGCTTATGTAATTCCGCCCGATTTGATTGCCAAAACTGATTTTTCGCTATAAATCAATTCATGTACAAGTATAGAAACAAATTTCATTGGGTGCCATTTTTTTCTACAATTATTAAGATTTTTATGTTACAAAAAATATGTATGTGTATCTCACAGTATATTTTGCTATGAAACTAAGCTGAGTAAACCAAACTGTTCGTCTTACAACGACCACTAACCCAATTCGATTTGCAACTCATTTGTATCAATTCGATTTGCAACTGTTGGCGTTAAAGTGAGACCTAGTACAGACAAAAACACACATTTTCTGTTTATAGCATGGACGTGGGCTTAAGCTAATATGACTGTACCCACAAGAACATTAAAATTTGTGAAAACATTTTGTCTGCAGTTTTCAACTCCAGGAATATTATCTGCCAATTAGAAAAACTGCTAGCTACTGTATCATAGGCGTCCAGGCCGCAAAAAGGGGCATGCTAGTATGCCCAACGAGAGCTTAAGAGGCACCAAACCCCAGTGGGGTCCGAGGGCATGCTCCCCGGGAAATACCACTTTCTGTATTTTAGGGCGAGATTTTATGAATGATGTTATTAGAAAACGAAGGACGTGGCAAAATTGATTTGACCTAAACAGGCAAATTGCGCGACATTAGAGTGCATTGACTTATTACAATTTCTGTCAAAATTGGTGCTGCCACACCCACCTTCTACCACCCTGTCACGAACGACTATGCTAGCTATGCAGCATTGAGACATAATATGGAAGATACCAAAAAATGACTGTAGAAAAACCAGTAGGAGTAATTAACCCAACCTTGTCGACCATTTCATATGTCAATTTCTTCATCTTCCTTTCTTCTATCTTCCTCTGTTTCTGCTTCTGCAGTGTAATAATGTCTTATGTTTTTACAGTCCTCACTGCATTTACATAACTCATGCAGTACATGGCAGATCACTCTTTAAATATGAAAAATGACCGTTAAAACTAATAGATCTAGACAACCTAACCTAGCAAAGGGGTAATCAAGCTAACCTTGTAGACCTTTTCATGTGTCAATTTCTTCATCTTCTTCTGAATCATCGTCTGTTTCTGCGTCTGCAGTGTAATCTCTTACGTTTTCACAGTCCTCGCATTTACATAACTCAGTACATGGCATATCATTCTTTAAACATGAACAATTACTTCGCCCCTGGCATCGTCCTTTGCATCCGCATTTTACAAGTTCTAATACTGCTTGTAGTGCGGGTTGTTCGAGGCATTTGGGGGGTTCCAGGATGTCATGCGCTATTTCCCAGCCATTCTTAGCAAGAGGTGGCATTAGGTTGATGGCATTTCTATACCCTTTTGAAATTCTAGCGATAAGGCTTGCTCTCTGTTATTTGGAGATAACTTTTCTGCTTCCATATTTCTTTTGCTAAACTTTCCCTGTCCTGTTACGAAGTTGACACTTCCAGTGTCGTGACGTCGTGCGCAGAGGTCCATCAATAATATAAAAACGTCAGTGTCTGGAGATCGGCTTACGTCAATTTTGCAACCAGGTGATAAAAGTAAGGCATCAAGTACATGAAGTTGGATTATGGTGTCAGCTACCTCGTGGTTATGATGTAGGATAGACTCGCCGAAGACAGCCGGACGATTTAAATAAGTGCATGTAGCCATGTACCATACACTATTATCAATGCAAGTTGACTTTCCTGGTATGCTTGCAGCAATACTTTTCCAAGATACTCTGTCAACTGGGTTTTCGTCTCAATATGTGAAAGAAACGTTTTGAGTGGTACGTTTTTTATGTTCGTTGTGTCGTTGACTTGGAACTTCATAGGATCTTTGCCAGATGTACGCTTCACCCGTGTCTGTGATTTCAGGGAATGTTCAATGTATCGATCAAAGATCACTCTTCCTTCATCATATTCATGGAGAATCTTCTTAATAACGCTGACAAATGCCTGAGCAAAGTCTGCACAGGTAGTCATTTTGGTGCCTTTTTTGATTGTCTGAACAACCGCCATAGCATCAATAATGCATATCTTTCTTGTGCTTTCACTTATTTCGATTTCAACATCTGCATGATTCTCAAAATCAACATGTGACTCTAATGTTTTAACGACTGCACTTTTATCGGTTGGAATTAGAAGTTGACCATCTGCTGAAAACAATGCTCTTGGGATTGTAGAGAACTCGTATGTACCTATTACGTCGTTTAGTTTCTGCACCAACTCTGGCCGTGATCTCTGAATTACTAGAAATCTAGCAAGAAGCTGCTTCTCTAAGCTTGACGACATTCTTATTTACCGTAAAGCGCGATTTCTTTTGCCAGTTAGAAAATGTTTTCAATGATAGCTTCTTCATAGGATCCCATATATAGACATCTTTTCTGTGGTACTCAAAAGCCTACTGGAAACAAAACTTTTCAATGCTTCTTCTCTCTTGTCTCTTTCGACAATGTCTCTCTCTGCTATTGCCTATTGGTGACACTGCCATATTCGAGGCTATATTCATTAATTCTGCATTTGCAGCGAAAGGATTTTCCACGCAGTGCTTACGAATCCCATTATATATCTTTGCTGCATTCTGCTGTACTCTTGATGCCATTGAACCTGTTAGTTAATGATGCATCCTCTTCTTTCTGTGACGTGCATCGTGACTTGCTTGAAACTCGTCCACGATACGCTTAGTCTCTGGGGCAATTAACAAATACCTGTCAAGTGCTGATTCGTTTTGAGTAATCCCAGTGATACCCCCTGCAACTTTGAGACCACGAATCTGTTGTTCTAATGTTTGATCAACGAAAAGGTTTGTGAATGGAATGCCTGACCTGATCACGCTAAAGTTCTCCTCAAGCGAACTCCATGTTTCCACATCATCCTCTTTCAGCTGTTGCAACACAGCATGTACAATTCAGCATGTACAATTTTGCATGTACAATTCATGTACGTGCAAAATAATACTTGACTTGCTCTTGTAGAGCTGGCATGTAGAGCTTTAGGTCACCTTGCCGTGAAGCTCTAATCAGACGCAGCAAACTTTCAACTTGGCGAAGGTAGTTCAGAAGGAACATTTGCATAGCACCAGATATTTTGTCATCTGTAAGAATGCCGAGGTCTTCTAAAGACTTCGCTATTTTACCACAAAACACATCGATACCAACGGAATTGCTATGCAATCTCTCTCCAAAGGCATGGCAGTCATTCATTATTTGCTCTACGTTTTGGTTGTCATGAAGTAAAACATCAAATAGCATTTCTCATAACGCCAGAGCGTTCGTAACGTGGTATTCAACACCTCTCTTGTAGTTCTTTCCTCCAAGTATTTGTCGTATAGTTGCAGGTGAGTATATTCCTTCCTCGATACTAACAACGTCAATACCACTAGCTTCTATGTACTTACCAAGAGCATGGAGAGAGGCAAAACACGTATGCAGTTCCCCTATACGCAGGAACAATTTGCTTATCCCATTTGCTTGCTGCAACTTAACGGCTCTTTCGTATAAATCAAGGTGCAAAGTAATTATTGTTTTATGATTTGGTCCAGTTAATTACAACGGCTAAAATGCCTTGTGTAATACATAACGCCTTATACAGTGTTGCATAATCTGTCGGGGAACTTCGTAGCAAAGGTACTATATAATTATACCAGTTAAAGTTTTACTTGATTTTGGTAAGGGGCCATTCACAAAGGATGTCCGGCTAAATGATAGATTTTCAGACC
>CACRXK020007054.1:7851-23682 GCA_902702795.2 Paramuricea clavata
TCCCTCCCTCCCCCCCCCCCCAACTTCCAAGAAGCGATCGTCGCCCTTGTTTAGAAATATAAATACCTTAGATAATTGGCGTACGCATTTCAGACTAATATTTAATGAAAGTATGACCGTGCACAAATTGTAAATGGAAACGTTGTACATTACGTTAAATGTCATCATCCCTTTTTCTAAATCATGCATCTTAGCATCTCCACCCCAATTCTATGCTTCTCATCCTTGTACCAGAAACGATTCTCCGGCCGCTTTCTAATTTTCCTTTAATGAGTTTTTAAACTGCTAGAATAAAAATGCCTCGTTACCTATTCATCTCTATGATGGTTCCAGACGTGAAAGACACATCGGAGAAAGCATAGCAGGTGCCCACAGCTTTGACCGTCTTCGTTTGATCAACGGCATCTTGCACAATCTTGACCAGATCACTTAAATTCTGTGGCTGCTTGATGGTGTAGCCTGGAGGCATACGGTCAATGGAAAAAAAATCATCTTAAAAATGGAAAAAAAATCACGTATTGACTAAATATACTTAGAGCTTGGTAAAGGAAATTAATTAGGTGTTGTAAATCGTATAAAAAGTTGATTTACATAAACTCTCCGATCTATTTTCTCAGCAGCTTAAACCACAAAGTTGAAAATCCAGCCTATCGATACTAAAGATGGTAGAATATGGTGAATTTGACTTCTAAGGACTTATTGCTAAGCCCAAAATAAACTTTCTCCCGACCAAAATTGTGAAAAAACATATATAAACATCGAAAAACACTGGCCAGTGCTTCATATGTTCCACATATATTCAGCTATTCTTGCGGCTAAAAATATACGTTGAATTAAATATAAATACTACAACATATAACTTGTCCTAAAACATAAAAAATAAAAAGATACCTTTAAGTTAACGGCAGTTTAAACATGATTTCATGCCTTAATTCGGTCAAATGTTGTTTATAAGTGTTGTAATGAACAAAATGTTTTCGGCGACTAAAATTTGTAGTTGTGTGTCAAAAAGCATTTTTCAAACATGATCAGCATAATGTATAACGATCAGGACACTAAATAATTTTAATTAAAACTAAAACTACTTTTTATCCATGCAGTCTTTTTTCGCGTCGTTTTGTCAGCCATGCTTGCACTAAAGCACAGAGTAAGTATACTACATACAGTATATATATATATATATATATATATATATATATATATATATATATATATATATATATATATATATATATATATATATATATATATATAATTTGTTTTGTTGTAGTAGATAATAAAGTGCTCAACACTAATACAAAAGTAGAGCAAGATATATTTATATCTTAAAATTAATTATTGCTACTCAAGTTTCACGCCTTATTCAAGACGATCTTCAGGCAATCTGGATTGCCTGAAGATCGTCTTGAATAAGGCGTGAAACTTGAGTAGCAATAATTAATTTTAAGATATAAATATATATATATATATATATATATATATATATATATATATATATATATATATATATATATATATATATATATATATATATATATATATATATATATATATATATATATATATGTTGTGGTTTCCCACGTTTACGTAGCCTATATGTTGTGGTTTCCCACGTTTACGATTCCACTCGTGTAACGTTATGTAGTTGTTTTTTGAGTTGTTTTCATACGAGTGTATACCAAACCGGGCAAGCAGAAAATTCTACTTGACCGCGGCTGGGATTCGAACCCGGCGACCTTCGTATTTCTAGAACGATGCTCTACCGTCTGAGCTACAAGGTCAAGCTGAGAACGACTTGTTAAGTTATGATGTTAGTTGCATTTCGGAGGTTAGTCCTTCAATGCGTAAAGCCAGCTATTAGTCTGGCAATGTTGTATGTGAATGTTGTGGTTTCCCACGTTTACGATTCCACTCGTGTAACGTTATGTAGTGGTTTTTGAGTTGTTTTCAGACGAGTGTATACCAAACCGGGCAAGCAGAAAATTCTACTTGACCGCGGCTGGGATTCGAACCCGCGACCTTCGCATTTCTAGAACGATGCTCTATACCGTCTGAGCTACAAGGTCAAGCTGAGAACGACTTGTTTATATATATATATATATATATATATATATATATATATATATATATATATATATATATATATATATATATATATATATATATATATATCCACGTTTACGATTCCACTCGTGTAACGTTATGTAGTGGTTTTTGAGTTGTTTCTCCCAAACTAGCACGCATATCCGCGGTCAAGTAGAATTTTCTGCTTGCCCGGTTTGGTATACACTCGTATGAAAACAACTCAAAAACCACTACATAACGTTACACGAGTGGAATCGTAAACGTGGGAAACCACAACATTCACATACAACATTGCCAGACTAATAGCTGGCTTTACGCATTGAAGGACTAACCTCCGAAATGCAACTAACATCATAACTTAACAAGTCATTCTCAGCTTGACCTTGTAGCTCAGACGGTAGAGCATCGTTCTAGAAATACGAAGGTCGCGGGTTCGAATCCCAGCCGCGGTCAAGTAGAATTTTCTGCTTGCCCGGTTTGGTATACACTCGTATGAAAACAACTCAAAAACCACTATATATATATATATATATATATATATATATATATATATATATATATATATATATATATATATATATATATATATATATATACGAAAAACTATATTACGCTCTATCTATATGGTATTGAGCACTGTTTGTGTTTCGTAAACCAAAATCTTAAGCTATATGGCAAAAGCCAAGCGCGAAAAGTACGATGGGTTTTATAAATTAAATTATCATCTAGCATATTTATCATACGAAAAAAAGTGTTACCAGAAAGCATGTTTGAGTAATCGAGTCCGTTGAGAACGCGAATGAATATATTATTTCATTTGTAGGAATACGACTAAATTATTTAGGTGATTCCCATGTTGACCAGGAAATTGTTATTATGAAATTCCCTCACAATGATTCAATCTGCATAACAAATGAAAGAACAAGAATTTAAAGTTTCGTCCCAGCGTGGACGCTTTGCATAATCGTCTCTTAAAAACAAGTGAAATACTTCTTACGAACTGCAGTAACGTTTTGTGTAAAAATGCCTCGTGCGTATTTTCCTAATTGATCATATCGAAATAGTGGGAATCGATATTGAGGAGGTTAGCTTTTATTTGCATATATCGGGAAACCTTTCCCGGTACGTGAATAAATTTAGACGGATGGGAAACATGAACACAGGAATAAATTGGCTGCCTTTTATCACTTTTGCCTGCGTTCTACAGGGTGTATAATGAAAATGTAGATCCTTCAGTATTGTTGTGATCTGACAGCCACGAACTAATGGTGCGTAAAAACACGAGGCTTTTTGCCGACATGGGAATTTAGGATAACTTGCAATCGTATCAGCAAAAACTTTATGTTTTTGCGTATAGTAATTCGAAGTGATTTATAGCTGTCAAAATTACTTGGGGTCGGCCGGGGGGGATCCTGGTATCCTATATACCTGATATAAATCTACAAAAATACCCAAAATTACATTGATAATTTTAAAAAATACCAGAAATGTTTGAAACATTGGATCCTGATAACCCAAAAATACTAATTCAAGTAATATGTTGCAATTGAAGGATTTATTTATTAATAACTAAGCTTTGGTCTACCTGTTCAGCCTGTAATCTTAGGACATGCAAGAGGTTTGAGGGTGCTTAGTCGTATGACTCAGTGAACTCAGGGCAGATCCAGCAAAATGTTTGAATGACGCATTGTCACATTTTATATACACATGATCACAATGTAGATAGGTCTAGCGTATTCAACCGGAAAACAGTACTCGGATATGCTATTTCGCGCATTCTGAGGATATGCCATTTCGCGCAACACAAAAATGCCTCATTTGCACAATTGTAAAATTCACACTTACATCATGTGTAAACTACAAAATTGTCTGACTGCTAAAATAAATTTAAATACTTCTGCAAGCGAGAATTAAACTACCTTCTTTCGACGAAAACCATAGGTTTTTTAATTTAAGATGGCTCCCTACAGTTGTTGAAAAAACAAAAGCGACAGACTATTTATGCAAAATATGGTCCTTTCTGGAACAACTCATACACTTCAAGCATACTGTAGTACTTTTTACTCTTACTCAAGTCGTTTTATTGTTAATTACTTCTACTTTTACTCGAGTACAAATTCAAAGTATTTAGGCACCACTGCGTACAGTGAAGTTTCACACGCAGACTGAAATAGTTTAATTGCTGAATTTGCATATTATGCCTAATCTTAATTTTCTGCTACAGTACCGGTAGGCTATAACTCATACTACATAAAATACAAACGTATATATTTTTATATTATAATGTGTGAAACATGTGTATAGGCTCACTATTCCAACAAAACTGCACTGTTGCAAAAAGGATTTTTCAATTTTCTGTACTTCTGCTTTGTTCTTGACATGCAGCCTCAAGACATTTCTGATTAGTCCAGTGTTCTAAGAAGACAGTAGGCTTAAAATAAGAGCCTTTTAAAATAAGAGCCTATAAATACTTTTTAGATACTTATATATAAGTTATTTGTTTGTACGACTTTTATATGTTCTTGTTGTACTGATGTCCAATTTATTGTGTAGTTTTAATAGTAAATTTGTAATAAGTAGACGATAACAGTTGAACAGAAGGCCCAGTGTAAGATTAGCGTTGCTAAACTGGTTTTTGTATATTTGCACCTTCTTTAAATAAAGTTTATTATTATTATTATTATTATTAGGCTAAACAACAGTATATTATGGTCTATTATCTTTCAATCTTGATAATTTACATAAAATTCAGACAGTATTTCGTCAATAGAGTTATTTCCTAGAGAGATAATTTTTTGGGCTATTTAAAACTGTTGTATATTCATATCCGGTTAGTTACTTCCGGTTTTATGTAATATAAATAAGCCAGCTTCTCTGTGGCAATGTACAATAACAATAAAAATATAGTGAAGGTATACTTTGCAATCCTAATCAATCTGAGAGTTAGATAGAGACAGGACAACATAACAAAAACACTTGCAGAACATGTATAAACTCTGCTGCTCATGTTTTATAACTTCTTCTGCAGAACTGAAAGATTTAAACGCAGTCCGTTAGTATATGCAATAGATTAATATAACGATAGGCTAGAACTGTAGTTTTTAAATTGAGAACGTTAATATGATGCTAAGAAATTGTTTTGTCAGGTGGGCAGATTTTGTGTTTGGAATATAAGAGTAGTGTAATTGGCGATCATCTTAACCTAAATACTAATGTTTAGAAATATTTTAGTCGTATTTTAGATATAATTTTGTATATGCATGTAATATTCTAGAATCAGTTGTAGTTTTTAACAAGTATAATTTAGCGTATCCGCTATTGAAATGTGGGAAATAAAGCCACTATTATTATTATAAATATTACTCAACAATTTTTGTGTACAACTACAGATTAAATATGTATATGCAATAATACACTGTTCAACTTCATGCAGTAATGGTATATACAATGTCAATGGTTTCTCCAACGAGTTAATTGAATAAGTAGCTATGAGTATTTCTGCATTAATGTGAAGTGTATGGAAACTATTCAAGCTTTAAAAAATACATATTGGATGAATATAATAATTAGAAAGATGACCACCTGTCGATTTACTGTGATCCTTTGCAATGAGAAACTATTATTTCATACCATACTCATTAAACCAATGTTAATAAAGCAAACCCTTTTTAGTTGTTGTACATGTTCTAACTTCTAACAAACGCTTGGGTTCCCAATGAATTGTGGTTAAATTCAATAAATTCTGAATGAGTAGAACTAAAATATATAAACTATTTTTCAGTTCAATTAAAGCTCAAACAGGCAAACTGAAGCTGCTTTTGCATATATTTTAATTATCTTCTACTCCTTCGTTAACTGCCATATTTTCAATCTCGAATCCAGAGCAATGCCTGTGCGCGGGCGAGGGAGGCCATGGCTCTGGGGAAATTGAATTTTTCCTGTGCTGTGATTGGTTTAACGTTTATCAATAATAATAATAATAATAATAATAATAATACACAGAATTTCTATAGCGCCAAATCTACAGTTCTCTAAGGCGCTTTACATTCATACCACATTAAAAATATGGACAAAACCTAATTTACTAGTAAAAAAGTTTACAAAGTTTAAAAATGTGACCTAGACCTAATTTACTTATAAGAAAGTTCAAAAAAGTGCGTTTTTAAACGTCTTTTATAAATGCTAAAACTCGTCTCAAGTCTCAAGCTGTCTGGTAAATTGTTCCATAGTGTTGGGCCAGATCTTCCAAAACATCGTCCACCTTGGGTAACCTTCTTAAACCTAGGAATAACCAAAAGGTTTTTGTCATCTGCTCTAGTGCCTTTGTTTTCACGCTTTTTTAACAGTTCAGAAAAGTACTCTGGTGCAGTTCCTTGGAGACATTTAAACACAAGTAACAGAATTTTGTACTCTATTCTCTTTTTCACTGGTAACCAGTGGAGTCTTTCCAATACCGGTGTAATATGGTCGTACTTTCTTGTTCCTGTGATTAATCGTGCAGCCAGCTTTTGCACACTATATAACCTGTCCAAGTAACAATTTGGTAACCCATATAGAATAGCATTACAATAGTCAAGCCTTGATGTAATCATACTGTGTACCATTATTTTTGCTGCATCTTCAGTAATACATTTTCTAATCTTACGCATATTGCGGAGCTTGAAAAAACAACTTTTCGCAACATTACGAACATGACTCTTTAAGGTAAGCTTGTCATCAAGTTCTACTACTAAGAGAGTTACTGATTCTGATTTAACAATACTTTCGTTTTCGATTGACAAGCAAGGAAAATCAGAGCAGTCTCGACGAGGACCTGTCAAAACCAGGAACTTTGTTTTATCATCATTGAGCTTCACCATGTTCTTTGTCATCCAAGTTTTTATGTCATGCATCAGAGATTCCATTCTATCAATGGTTTCCAATCTATTTTCATACTTAAAGGATATGTATAGTTGGCAATCATCAGCATATATATGAAACTGTACATTGTGTTTGCGTGCAATATCTCCCAGTGGCAATATGTATAGTGTAAAAAGTTTTGGGCCAAGGACAGATCCCTGGGGGACACCAAAGTTTACACGTTTTATATTTCCATCAATAATAACTCTTGTTGTACGGTCGCTGAGATAGGAACGAAACCAATTCAAACACTGCCCAGATACTGGAATTGACAAAATACTGGAATTGACAAAATCCCTGCTAAAATTATTCGCATTGCTGCTCCTGTAATTACAAACTCATTGACAAAAATTTTCAATATGGCCATTATAAGTTCAACTGTTCCTTTTGAGTGGAAAATAGCAAGAGTCACTCCCATATTTAAAAACGGCCCACGAAACTTATTAAACAACTATCGCCCCATTTCTATCCTCCCTGTAGTAAGTAAACTTTTTGAAAAAGTATTATACGAACAACTCTATGAGTATCTTGTTACACAGGAGTTGTTGTCCCCTCGTCAATTTGGTTTTAGGAAGTTTCATTCTACAGCCTCTGCTCTTTTAGATAGTACAAATGAATGGTTTATTAATATGGACCGTGGTTTGTTTAATATAGCTGTTTTTCTGGACTTACAAAAGGCGTTCGACACCATAAATCATGACATCCTCTTAACGAAACTTGATCTTTATGGCCTACAGAAGCCATCATTAAACCTTTTAGGATCCTATTTAGCGAATAGAACCCAAATGTGCTCCGTTAATGGCGCTCTGTCGGGCACGAAGTTGGTTACATGTGGAATCCCTCAAGGTTCAATTCTTGGCCCACTCTTATTCTTGATCTACATTAATGATCTGCCTAACAGTTTGGAGTACTCGTCGACAAGAATGTTTGCCGACGATACGACTCTAACTGTATCTGGCAAGTCAATCCAAGATGTAGAGGTGGCCATAAATCATAAATCATGACCTTACCAACGTTAAACAATGGCTTTCTGCAAATAGATTATCTCTTAATCTAGTCAAAACTGAGTATCTACTAATAGGATCTCGGTACAACATAAATAATTTACTTGCTGCTCCAAATGTATTTGTTGGTGATACACCAATTAAAAAGGTCAAAGAAATAAAAGCGCTTGGAGTTCATATTGACGAATTTCTATTGTGGGATAAGCATATTGATAAAATTGCTAAGAAGATTTCATCCAGAATTGGGACGATCAGAAAGCTAAAATCTGTGTGGACCATAATACATTAATTTGTGCTTATAATGCACTTATACTTCCACACCTAGATTATTGCTGCGAAGTTTGGGACACCATTGGTGCCACACTTTCTGATCGACTCGAGAAACTACAAAATAGGGCAGCTAGAGTTATTACTGGCCGTAAAAACGAACACGGTCAATCTGAACTTGCTCTAGACGAACTGAAATGGAGACCTTTAAGTGAACGCAGAACACATTTCGTAGCAAGTCTTATGTATAAAATAACTCGTGAACTGGCGCCAAAACGACTAACCAATATTTTTCAAAGGACGTCTTCCTCTTATTACTATAATATGCGAGGCTCTTCCACCAAACTCTTTTTGCCTAAACCTAAGACTGAATATCTTAAAAAAAAGTCTTAGTTATAGAGGAGCGAAATTGTGGAACATCCTTTCTGATGAAGCAAGAAACAAACATACTCTTGCTTCGTTTAATTCATGTATACGACACCTGGCCAATTAATTAATTAATTAATAAAATAATTACGTTAATCTAAAATATTGAACAGTACTAACATTAATTTAATTTGTAAATAATTATATACTAGTTGTATTTGTAAATGTATTGTAATTGTTGTTAACTGTAATGTAATGTAATGTATGACCATAATTTGTATCTTTTAACTATTTAAATCTACGCCCCCCTTGGAAATCAGCCTTCGCTGTAGGGGTTAGCGTAGTTAAATAAAGTTTTACCTACCTACCTACCTACCTACCTAGACACCCAACCGACTTTCGAGCAGACGCAACAAAATACTATGATCAATGGTATCAAATGCAGCACTCACATCAAGGCTAACCAACAGTACAGTTTTATTGTCATCCAACTCAGATAAAATATCATTGTGTAGCCGAACCCAGGCAGTTTCAGTAGAATGGTGTTTCTTATAAGCCGATTGTAAGCTTTCATCTAAATTATGTTCCTGAATATGATTTGTTAATTGGGTATCCACCACTTTCTCAATTAATTTTGAGACATAAGAAAGATTAGATATTGGTCTGAAACTGTTTTCTTCATCTGTGCTGAGGGAAATATTCTTCAGTATTGGTGTCAAAAAGGCTTGTTTGAACAGGGTAGGCATGAATGCATCATGCAACGACAGGTTAACAATTTTTGTTATAATCGGGGGTAAGGCAGGAATACATTGCTTCAAGAGCCAAGTTGGAATTGGATCAAGTTCACATGATTTGTTGTTAGTTAACCGAATAATGTTTTCAATCTGATGCTCAGAAACTGAACTAAAATATTCCAACTTTTCAACGGTCTCACAGGAAGATTCAAATCCTAGCAGATTATCGACAGTAGCCAAATGTAATTGAGAGCGAATTGTATCAATTTTCCGGACAAAAAAATCCGCAAACATATTTGTAAGATTATCAAGATTGTCATGCGGTGGAAATTGACGTTGATTCTCACGGTGTAAAAGTTTATCTAACACTTGGAATAGTACTTTCTGATCACCATAATTTGCCTCAATCTTATCTGTGTAAAATTTCTGCCTCGTTGTAACTAGCAAGTGACTGTAATACTCTGAGTGCTCGTTGAACTGACGAATATCTTCAGGTGAATTAGATAATCGGAACTTACGTTCCAACTTTCTTTTTGCTCTCTTTTCTATTAGCAACTTGGCATCAAACCATTCAGCTTGCGGGTGTAATGTGACAGTTTTACTTCTCAAGGGAACATGTTTTTCTAAAAGATCACGTAAGGCACTGTTGTACAACAGAGCAAGATCAGAAAGCGAGTTGACAGATTGAATGTCAATATCATCTATACTCTGCCGAAACTGGTTTACATCAAGTGATTTCCATCGTCGATAAGATACTGTTTTCCGAGCAACACTCGGTTTCTTTGTGGTGGTTTTAAACTACACAATACTGTGATCACTTATCCAAGGTGTGTGGACACATATACCATTTATTAAGTTCGAATCTTGTCTCGTTATAAGTAGGTCAAGTGTGTGACCAGATTGGTGAGTAGGTTCACTAACATGTTGTGACATATTAAATGTATCTAATAAATTTGAGAACTCACAAGCGTTATGGTTCGTAAAGTCATCCGTATGAAAGTTAAAATCACCCATGATAAGCATGGGCGTACCGGAAGGAAAAAATTAGGGGGGCGGAAAGAAAATTGCCCGACTTTTCGAATTCTGCCCGACTAGTATCAAAAAAAATTTTCCGTAAAAATTATTTTGGCGACCTTCCCCTCCCCCTTATTTTTGCGACCTCCCCTTGACTTAATTTTAGACAAAATTGACAGAATTTGTCCCATTTTTTTTATTGCAAGCCAAAATTGCCCGACTGTTGATCGCATATTGCCCGACTGCCCAAAAAACTGCCGCCCCCCCCGCCCCCCCGCCCGGTACGCCTATGATGATAAGGACTTCGCCGGGTAACAGCACTAGATTTTCCAAATAAACCGAAAACTCACTTAAAAACATGGATCCACTCAAGGCATTTACACTTGAAACAGGAGGTCGGTAAACTACAACAACTCTTATCCACGTGGAGTCTAATTTGAGAAGCCGTTCAATACATTCAAATGAGGCGAAAGTGTTCACAGTCTCAGTAATTTTCAAGTCAAGAGTATCTTTGTGCAATATACCTACACCGCCACCTCTTTGGCTCGAACTCCGTGGAATATGAACCATCTTGTAGCCTTTTGGGCAAAAGTCTCTGATTATATGGTTCGATAAGGATTGTTCAATTGGCAGCCACGTTTCAGTAATACCTATTAAATCATAGTCAGTAAAATAATAAAGGAGCCCAACCTTTCAAGTTAAATACAACATTTTGTGCTTCTTTCGTTTTCTGGGGACGATATTTTTAATATTTTGTCGATTTTGAAACCAAATTTGCCGAATCATTCTTTTTGAAAAGCATTAGCGGTGATTTTGGCTTATTTGCCTGCATATAATTAGTGACATGCATGGGGTAAACTTTAAGTTGCAGAACCAGAGTACATGCACTCATGCAGGGCAGTCAGAACGTTTTCTAAAATGTCGTTAAATTTATATGAACTTTATTTTTTTTCGCGCTTTAATTTGTGCAGTGATAAAATTTCCTTAGAATAATCCCTGGAGTAGAGAGCCAATCAAATTGCAGTATTCGCAATAGTATACTGGTATGATTCTACTAATTATACTATTATAGTTTGAAGTTAGTTATCGATTCAGATGTACTATTTTTTAATTGTTTGTTTAAGATTCGAAAGCATTGAGCATGGGACACAAAACTGCAATCTCCTTAATTGCGTTCCTATCTATATTGACGAAGAATGTCCTATCTGCACCCAAAGTAAGTAAGAATCGATTTATAGCTACTATTTTTATTGTTCCTCTACTTACAGTACCATAGTTAAATATCCGATCTATTGTTTATTCTGATTGGTTACGCTACTTATTAGCAGTATTATCAAATTATCACTGTAATTTCTGATATGTTACAACAATTATCTACAAAATTATACCAAAAACCGTCTTCGTTTGTTTTATTTGCAACAGGCATTAAAATAGAGATTTTTTAAAAGGATACACTTTACCTCCACGCCAAGGGCAACAATCACGTGGACGTGTGGCAGAGTAGCTTGAGCACAAATACTTGTCAGCTAAGAAAAGGCTTATTGAGTTATTGAATATTTGTTCAAATGGAAGTATGGCAATATAAATTAAATTGTCTTATTTGCAAAATAATATATAAATAATATATAATACTTAAAATAATATATAAACTTCTTTTACAACTATTCCGTATCTTGCTTGGTTTTCAAAGTAAATCGACTTATTTTGATCAAAAGCAGCGTGCATTCCGCCATCTTGGATATGCATTCGATATGCATACGTCACAAGTAGGGTAAAAAGCGAAATTTTTATCTTGCAAACCAGATGTCATTATTAATATGAAACTCGATTTTCCGACATTTTCTTAATACTCAACTTACGAAACTTTTCGAAGAATTTAGTTCCACCAGAAGAAGTTTTAACAAGTGTACCCTGCTTGTGACGTCATCAAAAACTCAGTTAATTAGGTCAATTATAAAACCAGGATGGCGGACTGCACACTGTTTTTGATCAAAATATTTCGAAAACCAAGCGAGGTACGAAAAAGTTGTAAAAGATATATATGTTATTTACCGGCTGCGAGGTCCAGATGAGAAAAACTGTGCCCGATCGGTCTTGAAAATGTCCCGAGCCCGAAGGGCGAGGGACGTTTTCAAGACCGAGGGCACAGTTTTTCTCATCCGGAACGACGCTGCCGGTAAATAACGTGTTTATTTTTTATCAGATGTAAAAATTAAATTCATTAAAATCCCAGTATTGCTTGCGAACTAATTTGAGATCAGTGCAGTCTGCAGTTGTGTATTTTCAAAGTGAGGCTGACAAAAATTGAAAAGTTGAAAGATATAAAATACGAATACGAAAACTCGAGAAAACTGGCAAGAAACACACAAAAAGACGTATAGTTTCAGTAAAAATGTACATGCTTTTTTCATGAATATGGTAGCAGAGAAGCTTTGGAATAAAAACTTTTATGCCTGGCGTTTTGGCTTTGGCTTCCACAAAATCAGTTGCTCCTGACAACGACAGGTTCATGTTCAGATCCGATCAAAAATATATAAAAATGAATCTGTTTTGATTTAATCAACGTTTTTCTACTAAAAAAAAAATTGAAAAAGGTATGTTGTATTTTTGCTTGTTGTTTCACGATAATATGCTTGAAAAAAGTGTTTTTAAACACAAATTTTTACTTTGTTTACAATTTATATATTTATATCAGTGAAAAATGCATGACACAAATGGGCTGAGAATATATTCGTGACTTGTTTTCACTGCTGCAGTTATAAAACCCGTTTAAATGGGAAGACATTTATTTTACAATATCTGTTTCAGCTGTAATTGTAATTTTTTCGCTTTTAGGTGGCCGAATACATGAACATTTAAAAATATATAGTTTTCTCGACGTAAGTTTTATACATGTCAAATAACTTTCTGACTTTCAGTCGCATTTCTATCAAAATATTGTCAATTCTGGTGAACATCGTGCTTATAGTATGAAGTCTTTAGGGCTTGATGCAATTCATTTTTGTATTCTGACTATCGTTAGGCTATGTTTTTCAAACGTTTTGGCAGATTGTTTCGTTTAAAAATTATTTCACTCCTCGGTTTTTGGCGCGAAAACTAGAGCGGGCAGTTGCATACTTGCATTTCACAGCGGGCAGTTGCGTTTCAGAGCTGGCCGGATGCAAAAAACCGGCCCGCTCTCAAAGGCTCCTCAGCCAATCAGATTGCTTCATTTTCACTGATAAAAAATAAATTATATAACTTTAGAAGTTCTTTCAAGTAACTAAGACAAAGTTAATTTTTATTGCCATATCCCATTAAAATTCAGTTGCCTTTTTAAGGCAAAAATTTGTTTCAAATATAGGTCACTAACTTTTAATTTTCACCGTAACTTGATCAACTTTATATCTCGAGCTACAAAATCAGACTGGTTATGAAATTGTGACTATAATGCAGATATTTCAGTGCAGTATCGGTAAATATTTTAAAATTTGGGGTTCATGCAGAAGAGCATTTTCCGGTACTTTTGGGCCATTTAGGGCCTGTTACCGGGACGTCTCGCTTACCGGGACGTCTCGCTTACCGATGATCTCGCCGCTTATCTATTTTCCTATAAAATTTTGCATTGTGTTCATATGAGAAAGCGAGCTGGCCCGCTTGCCGAGATCTCGTTTGAATTTGCCGAGATCATAGGTAGGCGGGATGAAAATGTTTCCATATGAACACGCCAGCCCGCTTACCGGGATGAAGTGAAACAAGTCTTGCCGGTACGTTTAATTTAACACTTTTTACTTGGTTTTATGTTTGTTTTGTAAACAAGTATTAAATAACCACCTGAAGCAATACTTTTTCTTGTAAATAAACGAAGAAAAACACTAAAATCGCTAAGTATTTGTATTGCTTGACTGAAATGTAGAAGTTTTGCATACGCTAATTATAGAACTACAATGTAATTTCATCTCGGCAAGCGGGACGAAATACTCCATATGAACGCACGGAAGTATTCGTCTCGGTAAGCGAGACGTCCCGGTAAGCGGGATCATATGAACAGGCCCTAAGACGAATGGTTGAGGCAATCTAACAAGTACATAAATCATGCAGTGCGGTGCAACTCAATCTTCAATGGATGATTCCAGCTATAGACTAAATTTTGATCTGGACACGAAGAACAAACACCACAGCTAGAACGAGCATGTTAAAATTAGTAAAATTGCGGGAAAATACACCACATTTGGGCCGAAAGTGGTGTATATTTTCCCGTGCGTAATATAATACAAATTAATACAAAATTTGCAAATTTCGCAGGGCTATACTTTCCGCATTTTACACCATTTCGCGGCCAAACTTTGCAATTTTACTAATTTTAACATGCGCTTTGTAGCTGTGGTAATGTCTATAGCTATTTTGCTTAATGGTATTGACGAACAATATTTTCAATACAACGATTGCGCAATTCCCTGAAGGGACTTTTCAATACACAATTACAACAAATAAATTGAAAATACTATAAATGAGCAATATCACTGTTCTAGAAAATGCAACTACTTGAAAAATATAAACAGAACTTCCACGTTTCGAGCGAAGGCCCTTCGTCGAGAAGGTAGATAGATAGATAGATAGATAGATAGATAGATAGATAGATAGATAGAACTTTTTATTTAATAATAATTGATGTTTATTGAAACTCTCTTGCAGTATATTTACACTGAATTAACGAGTCAAAAGTATTTTTATTAAAACTATATTTACATGAACACATACAACTGTTAACACTATGTATAAACATTAAAATATTTAAAGGTAAAAAATTGTTCGGATCTTAAAGTTCTGCATTTGGTTGTGTTCTTAAGTATTGTCTTGCCCATTTCGTAGGCTATACCTGCATTCGCTCATCTTATGTTTTGGGAGCGTAAAATGCAGGGGATGATCCTCCTTCTTCATTTTAGTCATATATTTTTTACATAACAGTTCGCGTCTGCTCTCCAATGTTGGTATCTGTGCCATCATCGTCGCTTCATTATAATTGTCTATGGAAGGGAAGATGATTCGACTAAGTGCCCTTGTCTGTATTGATTATTATTATTATTATTATTATTATAAACTTTATTTTGACACGGTAGAATCATCAGTAAAAATTTACATAATATACATATATATAAAGTATAGAAAAAGGAGGAAAAGGGAAAAAAAATACAAATGCTATTTACAAAAGACAGGACAGTACTGATTTACATGATTGCCGTGTGTGAATCTAAGCTAACCAACATTCTAGACCTCGTTTAAAAGCACTAAGAGATTGCGCCGAACGAAGTTCAGTTGGTAAACTATTCCATAAAACAGCTCCATCGTAGCTGAGTGAGCGCTTTAGATAATCTGTATGTGGCTTAGGGACAAATAATGTATTTTCATTGTTTCTCAATCTGTAAGGACAAGACCGCGAAATAAATATGTCTTGTAGATATTCTGGTACCCTCTTGTTTATA
>CACRXK020007055.1:0-11585 GCA_902702795.2 Paramuricea clavata
TAAGCATACACAAACTTGGTATGACAACATCTTGCAAACTAAAGATGTTTAACACTTATTGACTGGGGAAACAGTGTGTTTTGCAACAAGAAACAGCCTAATAAATTGACAAGAAACCGCCTTAAATTTCACACTTTTATAATTATAAAGAACTATTGTTATTAAGAACCTCAACAATTTGGACGAAAGTGCAACAAGGACAGCTAATAATATCATATTAATTACAAGAAAATGAGAAGAAATGAACAATTAAAATCCCACGGACGTTTTAGCCGTTGCTCTCGGTTTACAATGCCAAAATACAGATTATCACATCTTGTATACAACACTTATGGTACATTTCAAGGTAGAACAACTGCTACTGTCATATGGTGAGGTGGTTTTTCAGTAAACCCGATGTTTTTTGAAAACCAAAATACTCGATGTTACTTTTGGAGAAAAACTGACAAAACCAGGGCAAATGTTGCAAATGAATCAAGTTTTGGTATTTACACACAAAAAACTAAAGAGATTTTGTTTGAAATTTGATAACATCTTCAAAATACCTTACGTTTAATATCTTGTGTGAGTACTGAGTAGCGTGTTGTGTCTTTTTTACCATATTTCCCCCCGTTTTTTTCTGGTCAATTTTCGTTTTTTTGTAGAAACTGCCTCACACTATACTGTCAATAGAACTAGACCTAGAGCGTTTTTCAATCAGCCAGTCTAGGGTCTGCAAAACATACTGTTTACAGAAAGTCCCAGTCTGCAAGATTTGTGTGATCTACAATTAAATGAAAGTTTTTGTACTTGTAGAAGAGTATTGAAAAGGATCATCAAAGTGAACAGCAGATTGATCCAACACCATCATATGCCAGCATTGTCAAAAACGAAAATCCTTATGAAAAACAGCCTTATGAGAAACAGCCATATGAGAAACAGCCATATGAGAAACAGCCATATGAGAAACAGCCATATGAGAAACAGCCTTATGAAAAACAGCCATTTTGGATGGGTGGAAGAAGAGAGCAGTCTCCAGGTATGAATGTTTGTTTGCTTTGAAGCTACAGAGTTACAGAAGAAAGGCAAGGTTTGTCTGCCTTGAAGCTACAGAGTTGCTCAATTTCCTAGTTGTGCTTTTTTGTGATCAAATTGAAAAATCTGCACTTTTGAAAAAACCTGCAATCCTATCAATTGTGCTCGCCTGAAAAATATCCACTGCCCTGAGAAAATGTAGTCCCCTGAAAAATCTCTACCCCACTGTAAAATATCTCTACCCCACTGTAAAAATCTCTACCCCACTGTAAAAAATCTCTACCTCACTGTAAAAAATCTCTACCCCACTGTAAAAAATCTCAACCCAATCTCCTCTATAAATCCCCACCCTACCCCTCCATGTAAAATCTCTCCCCACCCTCTCTAAAAATTATTTACCCCCACTCCATTATAAAAGATCGCAACCTCACACCCACTATATATAAGAAATTATTTGCCCCACCTCATTATAAAAAATCAACCTTATCCCCCTCTTTAACAAACTCTCTGCAATCCTATCGATTGTGCTTTCTCCTGAAAAATATCCACTGCCCTGAGAAAATGTAATCTCCTGAAAAATATGCACCCCGGAAAAAATCTCTACTCCACTGTAAAAAATCTTTACCAAATCCCCTCTAAAAAATCCCCTACCCTACCCCTCCATGTAAAATCTCTCCCCACCCTCTCTAAAAAATATTCACCCCACCCCATTATAAAAAATCTCAACCTCACCCCCACTATAAAAAATCTTCATCTCACCCCATTATAAAAAATCTCAACCGCATCCCCCTCTTTAAAAAATCTCCACCCAACCCCACTACAAAAAATCTCAATTCAACCCCACTACAAAAAATCTTCACCCCACCCCCTCTATGAAAAATCTTCACCCCACTCCACTACAAAAGTCTCCACCCCATGAATAGAGAGTTCCCTTGATCTTTACTTATCTCACTTCGTGTGACTTTGGAGTTTGGACTTCAAGTGTATGAAAGTTCAATTTCTTATATATATTTGATATACTTGCAGTGTTGAAGCCTAGTTGGGAATCTGAAGAAAAAAGTGCACCAGTTGCCAAAAAGATGAAGAATTATCGTCAACCTGAGAAAATGCAAGAAGATAACAATAACACTCCTAAAATTTCTCCACAAGACTGGCCACCAAGTTTAAAGTAAATACAGCTATATTCTCTACAGATCTATATCATTCATTGCCAAGTTAACTCTCAATGTGCCCTCAATATTTTGCGACGTTTCTGCCACAGTTCAATACTAAGAAAACTACAGATTCATAAAGATACTACTATACCTCAAAAATACAAGGAGAACTTCGACGTTCTAACTTCCTGACGAACGCCTTGAATTCGCTTGAAGCGTTGAAATTTTCCTTGTAATTACCAGGTAGTTGTATCCCTATCAATCTCTATGTCTGTTCGTAACCAGTAATGTCCCATCGTCTCTAGGGACTATGTCCAACGTGCGTTTGATCAATGCGAAACAGAAGAACATAAGGACATTACAGAGAATCACTTGAAGAGAATGTTGACAAGAGCTTTCAAAGAAGGATCTGCTTGGGGAGTCAACTGGGATAAAGAACCGTTGCCAAAGTAAGTCGCTTTTGTTTTTTATAAATAGGGTACCGTTCTTGTCCTGCATCTTCGCTCTGCGATTAACTACAATTTGAAGCCTTGAATGTCATTTCCTGCATTCTAAGTACTACATTTACATATTTGTTAAATTTCTCCTCACCCTACTTGTATATCAGGCAAAAATTGATGATCGTTTCAACTCAGCGGTGAAAAAATTTGTTTGCAATGCATACGCGATGTGTCAGATGTATAACTCCTATGATTCATTATGTACATAGAGCAACGGTTTTCAACTGGTTTTCTCATGTGTCCCCGATTTCACATGATTGAATTACCACGTCCCCTGAACAGAAATTGCCCACTGAAGTCTATCAAAAACACGAATTTCGAAATAGTTAGTAAAATAGTAAATGATTTAAATTTTAAATAATAGATAGAAAGTCAAGCAAACATGTTTATAGTACAAACTATTGTATTCAACTATTGTATTCAACTATTGTTTTCTCAGTCCTAGACCAGTTTGTGTCCCCTAGGAATTTGCCAAATGTCCCCTCTCGGGGACATGTCCCCCAAGTTGAAAACCGTTGACATAGAGTATACGCGATATACGAAAATTAATGCGCTTAACCTATAACATAATCTACACCAACTGCTACGTTATGTGGTTACGGCGACCCGCCGTATTGGCGCTTGAATATTTTCTCGCGTTCTCAATAATCAATCGTTTCAATATAATAAATAATATTCACAAATCTAAACTTAATATGGAATACCAGAGTTTTCTCGCTGAACACCACTAGGGCACCAGTAGGAAGGATGCGCGCCCTCCTACATCCCCTAAGACACGCCTCTGCTGTCATTAGTAAAACTTGGACTTGTACACTGGTTCTACACAGGGCCCATTTTCACTCCACGGACAGAAAATATTCCGAAAATATTATTGTTCAAAATTCTTTCCGACTGAAAATTTGTGTCGGCCAATCACATTTTACAAAATTTTCTTCCTGCCGTAAATATTTCTGAGTTGGAAATGGACGTGTTTTATCTATTCTCGTAGTGTGCGACCAGATCGCGAATCAAAACGATCGAAACTTCTCCGACGACTCAGTCAACGACCAGCAAGCCCGGAGAGGGAAGATCTCGAAGTCGTAGCTCGAGCAGATCTCGCAGTCCTCCACCAAGTATATCTAGTAACAACAGTTCACCTGAGATCAATAATAGAAAACACAACAGAAGAGCAAGAAATAGGGAGAAACAGAGAGATAATGAACATCCAGGCAAGAGACCCAAGTCTGGGGGAAAACGTCAGAATAAGAAGAAGGAAAACAAGTAAGTAGAGTTTATTTTTTATCAATCTGATATACTGTACTAAAGAGTTTGTCTCCTAAGCCTGGTATACACTGATCAAAGTTCTGTGATCACAGTAGGAATTTTGCATGGGTAAATTCTAAGTTTTGAAGGATTTTTTAAGAGATTGACTGAGTGTAAACAATGAGCTATTTCCCCTCAAAAATTTCTTACAAATCATGAAATCATTCAAAACTTAGAATTTACCGATGCAAAATTCATACTGTGATCACAGAAACTTTGATAGTGAAACCCAGCCTAAAGACTATGTTCACATCTCACTGGAGTGAAATAATGTCAGACGCCACGTTTTACGCCTGTTCACACTAAGCCGTTTATAGAGTACATACACGTATTTTTGTTGTCGATGTACCCAAGTAAAGATTTTTTTATATAATATAATTCAAGTAATACCTTGTATTTGCAAGCATATCATTTTGGCGTTGTGTCGGGAGTGTAATTTAATGACCTAGCTAGGGGGCTGTCATGTGTCGAAATGTGACTCCAACCCTGACACTGTAAGATGCTGAAACCACCAGCTCCATCAGTGGGGCGTTCTTGTCGTTCATTCATTCAACATAATGTTGTTTTTTAGAGAGAACGTGTTTGCTCCCATTGACCCCGAGAGCCATGAACGTAAACAGAAAAGAGCTGCTCGCTTTGTCGAAACTTCTAATGGTAGTCCAAGTTTGTTTGGGAGCCTCCTTGAAAGTTTGAATTCCACGGTAAGACATTTATGTAATACTTCAAACATGAAAAGCAGTTTATCAAGCACTGGAAACTGCATTTCAGCACGAGGAAAAACATTTAGTTTCATTCTCTAAATGGAAAGGTTTTAATATGTGAAATGTTTTGTAGCTTTTGAATGAAAATGAAGATGAAGAAAATATTGATTGGACGAAATTTCATATCATTGGCACTTGTGAAGAACTGGAAAAACGCTTTTTTAGGTTAACGAAGGTATGTAGATCGTAACTATAACTACCGTGAAGACCCATTTCCACTCAAGAAAAATTTCCACCGACAGAAAATTTTCCGAAAATATCATTGTTAAAAACTGAAAATTTTAAACTTCAAAATTTTTTTTCGACGGAAAAGTTGTGTCGGCCAAACACATTTTGCAAATTTTCTTTCTGCGGAAAATTTTCATGGGTGGAAATTGGCCTTAGTGGTAGAGCCTGTTCGCAGGCTACCTTAGTGGTTGTAACCATGTAGGAGATTAACACTACAGAAAACTATGACTTTATCATAACCCGATCTTGTTTACTATAGCCTCCAGATCCATCGACAGTCCGACCTCTGGAAGTGCTGAAGAAATCCCTGGAGATGGTGAAGAATGATTGGAAGACTAAACAGGATTACAGATACGCATGTGAACAACTTAAAGCCATCAGACAAGACTTGACGGTATGTCGAGAATGTTTTGAAATCAAGTTTGCATGTCTTCTGCACATAATATCCATTTAGGTCAGGTTTCCGAAAACCTGAATCCTGATATCGACACAGAGACGGTGGCAAGCCCTTGGATTCAGCAGATTCTGTTGCAACTCGCAAACAGTCATTATTTTGCTTAATTTTTCTTGTATTATTTTAGGTTCAAGGCATCAGAAATGATTTTACTGTGCTCATTTACGAAACCCATGCGAGATTAGCGTTGGAAAAGGTAAATACTGTAATCTTCCAGTTTAAGTCGATAAGCTCTTTAGGGTTTTTCAAATGTCATGTATATATTACTTTTGTAAAAAATATTTACTTCAAGAACACCATTGTAATCGTTATTTTTCAACGGTTGGAAGTTTCTTCATTGTGAGTTATTTTGATCCGAGTTTTTCTGATCTGATGATGATGTTGTTGTTGTTGTTGTTGTTTGATAGATAGATATGTTTAAACCTATCTGTCATGTTGTTTGTTGTTGTTGCTTGTTGTCGATACTAACCGATCATACAAAATGCCTTCGGATTTGGCGCTTGCCTGCCCTGCCGCTTCCGGTAAAGAAACTTTTCAGGGGGGGAGATGTTATTGTCTATGGTGTTCTAACTTACATATGTTTCTTTCTATAGAGTGATAGTGCGGAGTTCAACCAGTGTCAGTCTCAATTAAAATCTTTATATTCTGGAGGTCTTAGTGGGAATAGGAATGAATTTACAGCATATCGGATTCTTTATCTCATTTATACCAACGACACTAGAGATATCCTTTTATACATCTTTTTCTTACGGGGAATATGTCATCATGCACAATCCCGTATTGTTGGATGTTTTAATGGTGGGAAAATGGTTTAGAGGTGATAGAGCTATTCAGTATAAGTAAAGTTATTTTAGTTTTTCTCCTATTGGACCAATACGGGATGTACCTTAAAAACAATTTAAATAGACCCTGATAGAGTTATCCGTAAAGAAGCTATAGTTTTACTTCAGTTGTACTATTCGTATTACCATATAGATTATAGTAATATACAATTTTACCTTAACTGTTCTCACAGCTTACAACGACCATGTCAGCTCTCCCGGTTGAAGAGAAAAACGACCCGTTTATAAAGCATGCGTTAAAAGTGCGCTCCGCGTGGTCGCTGTCAAATTATCATTCTTTTTTCCAGCTTTATTCAACAGCACCGAATATGGGCGGATATCTTTTGGACTTGTTCGTACAACGGGAAAGAGAGAGGGCGATCAAGATTCTGTTAAAATCGTGGGTTATATCGCTCCTTCTCTTGGGGCCGTGTTACGCGAGGCAATTTTTCCCGCAACTTGCAACGAGACTTCTGACATATAGGGCGTGTTCCTAGGCATCAACTATGTCGCTGACCTCAGAATGACATTTCGTCAAAACTTTTTCGTTCAAAATTGGTTTAGAAACAAATTTGGAATAGGGTTAGGTTAGGGTAAGGGTTAGAGTGAGGCCAGCGAAATAATCTCTTCCGTGTTCCTATGCCCCTTTGGTACGGATATAAAATTCAATTTGTGTTCATTTTCGCCGATTTTGACCTGCACACTTTAGTCTGCTGGCTTCAGCATGTGTAGCGCCTCGGCATGCATTTGGTAAGTATGACATCACATGCGAAATTCACTTCTTTTATTTCGCATATGACGTCATACTTACCAAACGCTAGCCCAAAATTGAACAAACCTGCCAAAAACAGTAAAGGTCCTAGGTATAGCTCACGATTTCTCGGCCATGGTTCCGTGTCAGAAATTTCGTTGCGAGATACGGTAAAAAGTGCCTAGTGTAAACTTGGCCTTTTGGGGTTTGCTTAAATCGGGCGACGATCTAGAATGTGTCCATACCGCTCTCGTTAATACAATCTATGATAACATTGATGCATGCAAGACCTAAGTCCAGCCTACCCCTAACCTTAACTTCCTAGCCATACCTCGTATATTAATCCTTACCTTATCAAGCACCTGGATGTTACTCCTGTAACCAGATTAATATCCGCTTTTTCATTGATGTTTTCTTAATTGTAACAACACTGACAGAGCTATTTGGGCGTGTCCTTGATCATTGCCCCGGTTGAAGCAAACCCCGTTATCTTTTTAATTATTTATCTCGCTTATAGTCTATTGTTTCGCGTCAACCTCGTATACAAGCCCTTCCTTCGACGTTTTGAGAGATCGAAACGTCAGAGCGTCATGTTAAACTCCCCTTAGAATCTCTCTAACCCCTCTTATAAAGTGTTCAACCTTCAGTCTCTAACCCCTCTTATAAAGTGTGAAAGTCTTTAACCCTAACGCCTAACCCCTGTAAAAAGCTCGCTCAGTGGTGCCGCTTGCACCCGCTAGAAATTTTCCCACCCCTCCCTTAAAAAAAAATGAAAATCCGCCCTTGCAGAACGTTGTTTTCGGGTAGTTCAGTCGCTTAGTGACGCACCAAGGCCTATGCAAAATTTGTGGGACTAGCATGTCAGAAAGAAGTGTCGACTAACGTAGTCCTTGCTTCTCCACCAGTAATTCTGCTGGTGGACCAGGGCATTTGAAGAGGATTTTTCACCTGAAACATGAGTTGGACTTGGCCTGGCTTGTGCACGAGGTTGACATGTATGTTTTATAATATCCGTATTCTCCTTGATTTCTTTTCATTCTGATGCTTTCTGTGAGGTGCAGAACTACCTTTTAAGATATAGCGATGTCTGATTTTTCGTGTACAGGAAGGCTGTGTAGTAGTGGCGGAAGTCGTCACTTTTAGCAATTTCCCTTTGCTAGCAAGTTCAGACTTTGTCGTATCTTTTACAAGTCGTTGTGAACCTCACAGAAACCCCTGTTTCTACACCTGCACTAGACTCAAAGTTTACAAAACTCTTACCTGACTTTCCTTGCCTAATATATTCTCTCTGTTCTCCTTTGCTTCTATTTCTTCGTATTCCCCAATTTTTTCTTCGTTGCATTTCATTAATCCCACCCTCCCATTCCTACCTGTTTTTATATGTCCCCTGTTACTAACTTGTTATACTTTTTTCTTTTCTTTTAATTGCCGTTGTATGATGGTGTTGACAACTATAGCTATCGCCCTTTCTTACCCGTCGCGTTCGTTCAGTCGGAATTAGCATTTGTAGACGAAGCGACATGTCAGGAATTCTTCAAGGGACTGGGTCTAATCCTTACCGCCGATAATACAAAAGTGGACTGCAAGCAATCACAAGCCATTTTATCAGCAGCAGCCAGCTAGCAGCGTCGCTTCGGTTTAGAGTAGAGAATCAAATTTATCTCAAATATTTATATATTTATGTATATATTGTTTCTAATGAAGAGTTTATATAATGACAAATGCGCATCGCGTGAGCAGCTCGTGTTTGTGCTTGGTCGTGGATCTCCGTCGTCTCCTGGAATCCCTCGTCGTTTCATGGAATCATTCGTCGTCGCCGTTGTGTCCACCATTGTCATCACATGCAATTCCTCACTTGTCCCTTGTTGTTCCTAGTTATACAGATTTATACCTTGTTGTCCATTATTATCCTCGGTTATCACCTATATTCCTTAGTTATCCCGCGTTATTCAGCATAATCACCGGTTATCCACCATCGTCCCTGGTTATATCGTATTATCCATCGTTATCCTTGCCTATCCATAATTATCCTTGGTTATCCCTAATTATCCTTGATTATCCATAATTATCCTTGGTTACCCATTGTTATCCCTGTTGCTGATTTCCTGTTTAAAAGTTAAGTTAATATCAAGTTATGGTATGGCATGTTAAAGTGCTTCAAGTTAGATGTCTGTGTGTTTTTTTAAAGCAGATGTGTTTTGGTTCCATGGTGTATGCTGTGTTATGTGTGCAATTGCTTCTAAAGTTTTCTAGGTGTTCCACTGGTAACCCCACCTCGAAGTGTCCTGCTGTCGTCGTCCTCGCCTGGAATCCTGTTCCTTGCTGCTGTGTTCCTGAATTCCGTCGCTCACGCGTGCGCATTTGTCAATCGGGAACATTTCGGGACACTAGTAATTCGTGATATTAGAATGTGTTTGTCAGTCTCCCTGCCAGTTGTCAAGGAGAGTATTTTTGTGTGCGAATAACCGAGATTTGCTCTATAATCTTGGTAAAATGATCACATTTCTAATTCAGTATTTCTTTATGCAGGTTATGTAAATGGTAATTTACGGTTTGGTTTTGCAAACCAGAGAAAAAATAAAATCACTCGGATTATTATGTTGTGCGTTATTGGTTTCTATTGTATTCATTTGTACTTGCAATTAGAAATAAATGGAGTTCGGTTTGTAGTTCACGCAAAGCGTATGTCTCTTTCACACATGTACACACACAAAAACGCACAAGTTGTTACAAATCTGTTCACAAGCTGTCGACAAGTTGTGTTTGCACTGCTTGTTCCCAGTTGTTGCAACAAGCTTGATGTCATTATCAGACTTGTTACAAGGTTGTTCTAACAAGCCTGATACAATCTTGATATAACAAGAATGTTACAAGGTTGACAATACAAGGTTGTAACAATATTGTTATAGGGACTTATAGCATGACTGTATCGATCTTGTTGGAACAACCATGCAACAAGTCTGATAATGCCATCTAGCGTGTTCCAGTTGTTAACAGCTTGTTCCAAATTGTTGACAACTTGGGACAAAGCAGTGCGAACACAACTTGTTGACAGCTTGTTTGGCACACTTGCTACAAGTGTGAGATTTTTGCGTGTGTAGTCGTCCGATCATAACCTCTGTTCAATCGCATGTGCGAAGGTCTGCGAAGAGTGATTCTACACGCGTAAAAACGCGCAAGTTGTTACACCCAGTTGTTACTCAAAAAGTGACTCAATTTTCTCCAAAATACTCCAGTTTTTTTACAGTGATATATCGTGACCAATTTAGCCCCGACAACTATACACACGTTGTGTTCCAGCCAACAAGTTGTGTTCGCACTGCTTGTCCCAAGTTGTCAACAAATTGATATTATCAGACTTATTGCAAGGTTGTTCCAACATGTCCGATGTAGTCGTGATATAGCAATATTGTTACAACCTTGTGTCATCAACCTTGTAACATTCTTGTTATATCATGACTGTATCAGACTTGTTAGAACAACTTTGCTACAAGTCTGATAATGCCATCAAGCTTGTTACAAGTTGTTAACAGCTTGTTCCAAATTGTTACAACAACTGGGAACAAGCAGTGCGAACACAACTTGTCGACTGCTTGTGAACAGATTTGTAACAATTTTTTTGTAGACCGATAACAAACTTATGCATTTTTACGTAGAATCGAGGTAAGAAATTTTGCACATTTGAAAATTGACTGGTTGCAATATATGCTAAACAAGATTTTTGTCGATGTTCCGCAGACCATAATATGCTCGGTGGTCTCCAACGCAGGCATCTCTAGGGATCGGCGGAAAAACTACCCATTCGCAGGCTAAAACCTCGTAAATAGTTTCAAGGATTTCAGAATATCAAACTTCCGGCACTTTATGCTAATCACAAGAAACGGTGGTTTAGTGTTCCGTTTATGTGAAGACAAGCTTGGTTCTTTCAAAATTTACTCAAGAACTAACACAGAAAGCTTGAGCATGACTATGAAAAGATCTTGCTTGGAGCCCAAGACGCTTGAACTGTTGAACATTTGAAATCGTTCGTTGGAATTTGATTATTTACTTTGCAAAATGCCATCACTGACACTCTTTGGCCGTGCATGGAGATTTGGCAGTGATGATTTTACGTTTCCCGGAGTTGCTGGTGTGCTTTTACGCGGTTCTTGGTATGTTTGTAGCTCTTTGTTGAAGAAATGAACAATGTGCTAGTCTATAGTTTATAAAAATAAAATGTTATGTCTAGTTTATGTAAACTGAGACCTAATATCTATGAATTTTTTATGACTTAATTTTATATAAATATATGGTAGTAAAGTTAGGTTTATTCCCCGAGTTTATTATGCAGTAAATAAAAATTGTTAACAGTTTTTCAGGCAGACCTTGCAAATTCTGTGTGGAAATTTTACAGTTTCCTAGTATAGATTTGTAATTGTAAACAAAACTTACAAACATGCATGTTTCATGTGATATGTCACGCTTTGCAGGTTGTACTTGTAACCGAAAGTGAATTTATGATTATATTGTTACAGTGGCGTAGCCATGGGGGGTCCCCCCCCCCACTCTTCATCGAGACCACCATATCCTTCGAGATATGTTTAAATCTGTTGAGAAACTG
>CACRXK020007055.1:11605-23678 GCA_902702795.2 Paramuricea clavata
GGGGGGGGGGGGGGGGGGGTAACACTGATCCAATTTCATGTCCAGCTTATTATTTGCAATCTAATAACTGAAGACACATGCATTTTTGACCGAATTATGATGTTATAATCTTCTGAATTTTGTAAAATCTCACCCCAAAATGCACAAATTGGCATTTCAGAGGCTCTGAATTTCAAAATTTTCCGGGGGGAGCATGCCCCCGGACTCCCTTACAGTGTTCGCACCATTGGCGCTCAACTTGTCTGCCCCACTTTGTAAACCCTGGCTAGCTACGCCACTGCATTGTATTATCTTTCAATAGGTAAAATATTCATTATTTCATAAAGGCCAATTGACATAGATCAGTGTAGCCTGCGAACAGGCTCTCAAGCTGAATTGAGAGCCTGCAACGGTGACTAATGAATTTGAATATCTGCCCCGTAACGTTCGTTTTTCCAAATATGGAATGTCTATCCTAATATGGTGTTGTTTACAACTTTTGTGCAAACTAAATTTAGACCGTGCAAACTAAATTTAGACCGTACAGTTTATACTGTTTTTCAAAATATAAGATATTCAAGCAAAAGTTCAAATGTTTTAAATACTGTTTTCTCAAAACAGAACATTTTGTGCTTTGAGATAAGATGGCCAAGATCAATTTGATCAGTTAATGTGTTTTTTATGCATAGTGCTTCAGTTGACATATATAGAGCTCAGCGGAAACATATAAATTATAGCATCTGACCAATGAGAATTTTGCGTCACGATTTGAGACGCAGGTATTCAAATTCATTAGTCATCGATGCAGGCTCTCAATTCAGCTTGAGAGCCTGTTCGCAGGCTAAGATCAGTGCTTTTACAAAATACAACTTTTACCTAAAACTGTTGCTTGCAACCTGCTTACAACTCAAGTTGTACTGTGTAAATCAAGCACAAACAAGGCTCGATCTATAGCCAAAGTGACATACTTTCCAGAAAAGTGTATTAAATTTTGTTAGTGTAATGCAAAACTTCAAACTTGGAAAATAAAATATTTTTTCCAGGAATCATGTCTGGATCATTAGAAATTTTATCCCAAAAAATTTCAAAACAAACAAATGCAGAAACTGTTGCATGCTCGCAGCTCGCTCACCCTAAGCACTGATGACTAATCTATATATAACACTGAAGTGCTTAGCATAATTTTCCTTATAAGTTCCTGGGTATAGGAGGCTCCAGAGATGCCCAAACAAAAACAGTGGATTAAGTTTTAACCCCATGGTTAGTGCTAACACAGCTTTGAACAACAGCCCCTGAGGAGTTCAGTTTAGAATGTCATAATAGCCTTCCCATACAAATAAAATTACTATAAACTTTTACAATGAAAATAATATCAGTTTGCATCTGATTATAAATTTCATTTCCTTGGTATAGGTTAATTATTCTTTCAGTTATCTTTGGAATATCGTATGGTGATATACCGGACTGCAATGAGGGCAAGCTGGCCAAAGTGTACTTTTGGATGATGATACCTTTATTACTAATTGAATTTATCACAGAAATTATAATCACTGCAATTAGCATGAGAGGCTGTGTTATGGATACTGCTCAACGTTCGTCAATAACAAAGTTTATTTATATGCGTCTTGTTATGTTTGTTCCTGAGATCGGTCTAACCCTAGCGGGTAGCGTGTGGATATTCAACCCAGGTTCTGACTGTGATACAGACATTGTTTGGAGTATAAGAGTTCTCATTGGTTTCCAGTGGGCGGTACTTATTATTGTGCTTATTTTTGTTGCCATCCTTTTCAATCCAATGGGGAAGGTGGACTCTGAAGGCAAAACGCTTTTTCATAGTACCACTGCTTTTCAACAGGTATAAAATATTAATTAAACTCGCTCTGCATTGTTAACCCATGCATTAAGCTGCAGTTCTCCAAAGGGGAGATTTAGGGGAGAAATGAAATTCTCCAGGGGGAACCATAGGTATACACCCTGGAAATTTATTTTGCCTTAATAGAAGCTTGATGCACTTCACTTTATTATGTTATTCTGTCTAATGCCAGACGATTTTACTCATCAAGGGGATTCTTGCTGACATCGAATAGGTTGATCATAAATTTGGTTGTAAATTTTTGACGTATTTCTTTCTTTCCCAGGCAATAGAAAGTCAGTTAGAGAACACATGTTGTTGTCCTGGTGCCTCGGCCGGCAACCAACGACAAGCATTCTCAGATATAGCTCGAGGTCTCGCTGCCGTGTTTAGTGATGTGGATTTAGTTCCTTCAGATATTGCAGCAGGATTGATACTGCTCAATAGAGAACAAAGTAGGAAAGCTCAAGAGGAGAGGGAAGGATCGAGGGTGAGATAATTTTGGTCTTTGTCCCATTTTTAAGTGCACAAAATAAGGACTTAACGTACGTTTGTCTTGTGTAGACATCTGATTATGTGAGTTTGAATCTGAACATGCAAAAATGCAAGGAGTGTTTTGTCACTAGGTCCTTGCTTTGATATGTAAGATGGATCAATCACAGTTCAAGGCCGTCGGAAGTAAATCAATTTTGGGGGTTGGGGCTCAATAAAGTAGGATCGGGGAGTTTGTGGACGAGTTGACAAGCCTTGATCACTGATAGTTTGTAGCCTTTGTACTAGTAGCGAGTGCCAAGTGCAAGTCTAGGTTTTTTTCACTTTCTTGAATAAATCTGAATTACTTTAAATTTACACTTTTCTAGTTTTTTTCTAGTTTTTCTAGTTCGGGGGGGGGGGGGCAAAGCCGCCCTAGCCCCCCTCCCCCACTTCCGAAGGCATTGCAGTTGATATTAGGGTCGCACTTCTTACCATCCAAGAAGTTATGATATTATAATTTAGTCCTTGGCTTTATGTGAAATATCCTATCTTCATAATGTACTCTTCAAGAATGATAGAAAAGCATGTTATACAAAACTCGCACTATACTGTCACTGGGCATTTGTATTTTGTCCCTGCCCTCTGGGGAGTCATATTACGTATCCCTCATTTTTCGGTTTTTGTCCTATATTTTGAGGTGAATACATGATTGTGCAGTTTCAGTAGCTACATACATTCATGTCCCTGGCCTGCTCTGGTTTAATAGTTAAGGTTCTTACATCACTTATTATTAAACTTTCTTCTGTTAGCAATGGGTGAAGGATCGACTTGTTGCCGTTGATGATACGGTGGGTATACTGTATATTCGTACGCAAAAACTGTAATTTTATAATTATATATTTCATGGATGTCTTATCACTTATGTTCAAGACTTTTTGGCTACTTAATTGTCTCATTTTTTGCAACAAATTTTTCGAAACTTAGAATTTTCGTGTGCTGTGTTTTATTATTAGGTTCATTTTCACTCCGGAAAATGTTTCGCAAATTTCCCGTTGGAAAAAAATTCTGAGGTTGAAAATTTTCAACTTTTAACAATGATGCTTGTGATGTTACTCTGAGTGTATATTCACACCGGGCTGTCCAGGCAGGCTTGAAAAATATGCCTGACCACGGTGGGAATCGAACCTACGACCTGTGGAATACTAGCCCAATGCTCTGTTATAGGGCTCTGCCAACTGAGCTAAACGCGGTCAGGTCGGTTCGAGTATGTGATATTTCGGAACACAATCTAGTTCCTTCGATATCAATGTTAATCATGATTTTTTCTGTGTTGGTGTAATGAATATACTCAGGTGAATATATGCTTGTGATGTTACTCTGAGTGTATATCCACACCGGGCAGGCTTGAAAAATATGCCTGACCACGGTGGGAATCGAACCTACTACCTTTGGAATACTAGCCCAATGGCAATGCTCTGCCAACTGAGCTACGCGGTCAGGTTGGTTCGAGTATGTGATATTTCGGAACAGAAACTAGTTCCTTCGATATCAATGCAATCTAATAATCATGATTTTTTCTGTGTTGGTGTAATGTATACTAGGTGAATATATGCAGGTGATGATGATGATATTTTTTGGAAAATTTTTTGTTTGTGGAAATTTTTCTTGAGTGGAAATGGCCTTATGTTACATTCCATGTTTTGACAGGACACGTGGGGAAAATTTGACGAGAGTTACTATTTCTATTATTTTGCATTGGGATCCTATGGTTGGCCGTTGTATTGTTACATGCATCCGTGCTGTGGGTTGTGTCAATTGTGTAAAGTGTGCAAGTAAGATTACTGAATTAAACTAAATCTACCTATTTCATTTTTACGCTCTTTCATCTCAACACTTCCAGGAATCTTTCAAGGCATCCACCAAACATTATTTTCACCAGGCTCACTGACCTGGCGAACTTAACATGCCTGGTTGCCGTATGATCGTAACGGTCGTAAAGATTGAGTCACGATCTTTCTCATCAGCCGAAATACGACATTCTAGAATCTAGAACTGAAAATACACGGAGTGATTATAACTAGATAATACTTATGATTTATATGTGGTTTACAGGTATAAACTATTATAAACCATGGCCGGATTTTGTAGAGAGGTGCGCAACTCCCCTGAGATCATTTTGCACCTCCCCTGAGAATTTTTGCACCTCCCCTGAAAAGCCATGCACCTCCTCTTGGGAAAGTTTCAATGATAGATCAAAGTGAAAAAGGGAGATTTTTGGTTGCTTAGGGTCTACACTTCGAAAGAAAGTTTTTCTGTAAAATTGAAAGAGTGATAGCCAATTCATCTCTGTGTCAAGTAACCTTTTAATGCAATATTTTGAAAGAAACTTGGTAGTAATTGTAATGAGTTGTACAGTCATAATTCATTAATACACACGTCGTTGACTTTCGCCTGTTCTAAGGCTCTGACGTTCCATGGGGGTCGTGAGCTAGATTGCTGCACCTCCCCTAAGATTTTTGCCACCTCCTGCACTATTTCCACCAAAATCCGGCCTTGTTATAAACTTGCCGTTGAGAAAGATCGTGACTCTATTTTTACGACCATATGGAAACCAGGCTTAAGACCCTGGCTTGCGAGGTTTAATGAATGGCCATTTTATAAAAGGCTTGAAAATCGTTTCTCTTCCCTGTAGGTGTGGTTGTGCACAAATGTTTCGTGGCATAGTGGTAGAAGGTGACGAATGCTGTAAGGCCAATACGAGTGGTCTAATTTCTCAACTACCTTCAAAGGATGATGTCGAACAAGTCTTTACTAGTTTTAAAAATGATGTGAGTTTAGATTTTCTTTTTTATACTATCCACTGTAAAAAGGTTAGTTTATACAGTAGCTCAGCTTTCGTGCTGAAGCCAGTTAAGGTCGTGCTGAGGCATTGAAAGGAATTAGGCAAAACAAAACCAAAAAATATAACCATCTCTTTTAGGTCTACCAAACAGCATTTTGTGTGTGTATTGATCATAATTACAAGAAAGTTGTCGTTTCTGTGCGAGGGACATTATCACTAAAGGTAAAAAGCAGGAATGGTCTCAAACTCAAAACCAACCCAAATTTATGAACAAGACAGTATCTAAATATATACAGAAATATTTTATATAGTTATTATTATTTACGTACTATTTACAACACACGGTACGGTAGCCTTTCAGACTATCTGCTTTTCAAAACGCACATTGACATAAATACGGGAAATTTTTACGAAAGTTAACAGGTGGAAGTTGGTTATCTATTGAGGTTTTTTGAAGGAATTGAGAGTCATAGAGTTATCATTACTTTCAATATGCTCATCTATAGACTATTCCAGCTCACAGCTCCTTTGTAAGAAAAAATGTCTCTTCAACAAACGATTTATGTCATGGTTGCTACACAAGTTAAAGTTAACGCGGTTTTTCTAGGTGGATATTCCAAGCGGAAGATTATTTACAAATTAAATGAATTTATATAATAAATGGACGACTTGCGCTTTAGACTAAATTTTAATCTAAGTAAGAACAACGAAATCTATCACCACAGCTAGAACGAGCGTCTTGGAATTAGTAATATTACAAAGTTTGGTTGCGAAATGTTGTAAAATATACGGAAAATATGGCCCTTCAAAGTTGGCAAATTTGTATACTTTTGTATATACGTGCGTGAATTGGTAATAAATTAGTTACCAATTTCCGCACGTAATAGAAATGTATACAAATTTGCCAACTTCGCTTTTTCTAATTTTGATAACTTCTTTCCGAAAATATCCTTTGTTATTCCCAGATTAAAAATTTTTCTAAAGCGCAAGTCGTCCATTGCGTATAATAATCGACGTATAATAATTTTCCATCTGCAAAAGTCTTCAACTGTGAGTTCTATATCGAGCGAGTTGTCCAAAATCTAGAAATATTTTTTATGATCTTTTTTAATAAATTTGAACTATAACTTTTGCTGCTGTATAGGATGTCCTAACGGATTTAACAGCGGAAACAGATGATCTTGAGCTTGTCTGTGACAAAGGCTGCGAGGAAAAATGCTTTGGCCATAGGGTACGTTTGATTACAGTATATTCTTTTGATTGGATATGAAATTCTCTTCTTATACAACTCAACTCTGCAAACTGGAACCTTTTGAAGCCCCATTAATGAATGCTATACCGCCTGAGTTATCGTTGCCGTTGACTTAGGGGTTAATCTATATTCTATTTCAGGGTATGGCTAAATCTGCGAGGTTTATCATGACCAAGTTGGAACAGGAGAACATCCTGGGATCAATATTTTTACGATATCCAGACTACAGTCTCGTGATTGTTGGACATTCCCTCGGCGCGGGGACTGGTGCGGTCCTTGCTTTACTGATGAAGGAAAGATATGAAAATCTCAAATGTTTTGCTTATTCACCGCCCCAGGTTTTGAAGTAGGTCATCAGGACCATAGGCGTCGAAAGATCAATAAGTGGGGGAGACCATATTAATATATTCGTATTCACAGACCTTAAAAACAATCGATTTCAAAAGAAATTAATAATGCAGAACACGAATATATGAATATGGTCCCCCCACTTATCGATCTTTCGGCGCCTATGATCAGGACTTAGTTCTATTCTAGTCTATGCTTCTGTAAGTGAGAACAATATAGTAACTGGGCATGTGAGTTACCTACAGTTGTGAAATGGGTATAAAAAAACACTAACCAAATTTGTCTGTTAATAAATTTTATTAAATCTTTTTACCAGCCTTCATATTAAGATCCAGACACACCGGACGCGATTCGACAACGCGACGCGATCTTTCAGTTTTTGAAAGTTGATAAAACAGCCAATGAGAGCAAATTTTGAAAGATATGTAGACCAAATGACTCAAAATGTTATAGCGCTTCTAAATATTTGGAAAATTTAAACTAGGAACAAAGTTATCGGTCAGTGAAAATCGAAAAATCGCCTCGCGTTGTCGAATCGCGTCCGGTGTGTCTGGACCTTTAAGTAACCATGAATCATTTCCGTTTCAGTTTAAAAGCTGCCAAATATTGCGAAGACTTTGTTACATCGGTGATTGTTGGTAATGATGTTATATCCAGGTGAGACCTAGTTTCAATTTAATCCACCCCCACAACTAAAGGGCACTTAGTGGCCATGCAAAATTTATTTTATACAGGGCCGGAGACAAAGGGGACGGGGCACATACTTTTTTGAGCTGCACAGAAGCTGGGCACAAAGTGTTTTTTTCAGTGCCCGTATCTTCGTCAGTGCCAGAATCTTCGTCCGACGAAGGGGATCAAATAACCACAAGCGAGAGGCCAGGACGCGGACATACACACAAACACACGTACACGCATTTTTCACCTCTACCCTGAGGTTATATCGTTTTCGTATGGGTTAGTAAGTAATGCGGCATTACTTACAAACCCATACGAAAACGATATAACCTCAGGGTAGAGGTGAAAATCGTGTTTATTTCCATGCAAGAATAAATTTTTGAATTCTGATCGGATATAGGAAGAAACGAATTAGGAACTGATAAAATTTTGTAATACTTTAGGTTAAGTATACACAGTGTGGATATTTTAAAGAAAGAAATTGTTGATGCGCTTCAACACTGCCAGATGCCAAAGGTACGTATTCCAAAATTTTTAGATTGCTGTCCTAAAATTCTGCGAAAGTACAAGAGGAATTACCAAGCTCTAGTAAGAATTACCAAGCTCTAGTCTACAATAAGCTGCCGTGGTTTGTGTCTGAATTACCTGAAAAAGATGTAACATGCCCATGAGCATTTTTATGAGGATACTGGATTTTGGTATCTACGATTTTGGTATCTGAAATGCTGGTGTTCAGTGTATTAGGTAGTATCTACAATATAAGCTGTCGTGGTTTGTGTGGTTTGCTCCGAGCAAATGCTCCTCTTCAAGAAGTTACTGCTAATATTTTCTTTTTCAGTACCAAATTCTGCTTGGCGGTTGTTGGAGAATACTTTGTGAATGTTTCTGTGATTGTTCTAATGATGCTGGTGAGTTGTATACGCTATAAAGTTGGTGTAGTGTAGGTTTCTTTCTGTTGTAACACTGAACCAGAAAGGGACGACTCTCGAGAGTCGATGAGAGTTGGCGGTCAAACTCTCATCGACTCTCAACTTTCCAATTTTGATGAGAGTTGATGAAGTTTTCGCTACGCACGCGGTAATATCCATTCATCTCTCATCAACTCTCATGCAACTCTTGTTCTCGTTTGACCGGGGCATGTGAGTTGAGAAAACTCTCATGCAAACTCTCGCTTCTCAACTCTCATCAACTCTCATGCAACTCTTGTTCTCGTTTGACCGGGACATGTGAGTTGAGAAAACTCTCATACACGCTCTCGCTTCTCAACTCTCATGCAACTCTTGTTCTCGTTTGACCGGGACATGTGAATTGAGAAAACTCTCATGCACGCTCTCACTTCTCAACTCTCATTCTTTTTTGCCTGGGGCTTAAGACTGAACGAATAAGTGAGAAACCTTTCTTCGCCTGCCGCTGGGCTTGGTAGGACTGCGAGCAGGCTAACCTTACTTGGACCTCTAGGGAGAACAGTTTACTAGAAATTCCAGAGCTAACCTATTAGCTTGTGTTGCTGTTTCGTCTAGGTGAAACGTCGCATTTGCTGGGACGTGATGACAACTTTGTATACAATGTCAATGTTGACACGAATGAGGTTCCCACTCCAGACACTGACCAATTTGAGAAACTCTATTGTCCAGGAAGGATTTTGCATTTAATTGAAAGGTACGATTCATTTATTGCGAGAAATTGCCAATAATACACACCTAAAAACGCGCTGTTACAGATCTGCGAACAACTAGCTTGTAACAAGGTTGTTGTCAAGGCCGATATCAGGATGTGTTCGCACTGCTTGTTCCCAGTTGTTGTGACAAGTCTGGAACAAGTTGTTATCATCTTGTTACAAGGTTGATGACGGTAACACACTTGCTACAAGTTGTTCTATAACAACACTAATACAGACTGTTCGTAACAAATTGTTACGAGCTTGTTGTCATTACGTGCAAACGATATCAGACTTGTTCGAACAACTTGTTGCGAGTCTGTTGACAGTATTGTTACAACTTTGTGTCCTCAACTTTGTAACATTCTTGTTATATCGTGACTGTATCAGACTTGTTAGAACAACCTTCTAACAAGTGTCTGATAATGTCATCAAGCTTGTTACAAGTTGCTAACAGCCTGTTCCAAACTTGTTACAACAACTGGGAACAAACAGTACGAACACAGTTTGTGTGACAGCTTGTGAACAGATTTGCAACAACTTGTTTGCAGACCTGTAACAACTTGCGCGTTTTTACGTGTGTAGGGGCTTCTCCGTTAACGAATTCGCAATGCACCCTACGTAATTTTACTCTGTCTAACTTGACATGATTTTACTCGCCAAGGGAAAATTTTGACCATTAATGGTTAGCTCCTGGTTTTAAATTGTAGAAAATCAACGTTCGACCTCATTCATGGCGACAGAGATGCGTTTGAAAAGATAGCAATCGTCCCCAATATGATATCAAGTCATGTGCCAGATAATGTGAAGAAAGCTTTTGATGTGGTGCAGTCTCAAATCAAGTAGCAAAAATGAATGCATCATTTGGTATATTGATCAGTCCCAACGTTAATAATTCATGAGGAAATCGCCGACACCATAGGACAAAGAGATTTTTTCGACCCTGGTAAAATTGCTTGAAAAGCTATAAAATTTACAAATACTAAAAAGTTTTAATCCCTATACCTATCAATGGACAATTTTAAAAAGCTTGAAAACATCGCTACCCTGAATTGAATTTACACTAAGACGGACTAAAATTCATCAAATGATTGAGCCGTCTGTAGCACTGGTCTGTACAGATGAGTGGTCTCTAGTTTAGTTAAGACTTAAGGTCGATTCACACTGCACAACTTAAAAATGCCTAAAACTGACTGTCACATGCAACCTGGTTACAACTTGAGTTGTACTGTGTAAATCAACATCTCAATATCCCTCTATATCCCTCTAAGTGTGTAATTGTATTGGGCCATTAGGGGTGGACCATTAGATATCCAGGGAGGGGGTGTCAGATCCCAAAAAATAATTCAAGCATTTATGGAAACTTGAACAAAATCATGCAAGGAAAGTTTCCATCCCTTACTCTGCAAAAGTGAGGTGTGTAGTAAAATATGTCTTAGGTGGCGTCACAATAGCCCCCTCATGGAAGTGGGACCCTGTGAAACAGGTTACATGATAGTCGAAGGAAATTTCAAAGTAAATTCTTGCTTAGTTGAATAACTAAACTTAGTATAATTACATAGGTGATTATTGATAATTCAATTCAAATGACAAAGAAATGTGTATTTTTTATTTTTTCCAAATAATCACCTATGAAATTATACTAAAACAATTATTCACCTCAGGCTCAGTAGTTATTGTGAATAAAAACCTCGACTTTGTCTCAGTTTTTATTCACCGATGATCACCTTACCTTCGGCGAATAATTGTTAAACAAAGAAAGCAGACTTTGTCATCAAAATTTTTTCCAGGCAGAAAGTTATATTTTTTCTAGAATTAATGACATAATATTTGTAAAATTATTGGAAAGGGAAGTTTTGTTAAAATTAGGTGAAATTATAATTGACTGCATGGTCAGCATTTATACTAGAACTGAGCAATTGTGCATCCTATTTTGTTCTTATATTTTTTTTAGTCTAATGCCAGATGATTTTTGAGAGGAAAGTATTGGGCCAAGTTACCTGCTCACACAGGGGCGTAGCATGAACTTTTTAACTGGGGTGTAACATCTAAGTTTTACCGACCCACGCGCCGCCACCATGGTTGGCGCCGAGCGGAAAATTTTTGAAAATATGGAGTCTCTAGATCGTTGGAAATGGCATTTTCAGAGGCTTCTGTACCTTATACACACAAGGTTTGGTAGCATTTATTTATATCAAACAAAACCATATTGTTGAAGTTGTGTTATTTTCGAAATCCGTGAGAATCCGTCAGATATTAACAAGCTGTGAGACTGTGAGTGTGAGCTCACCGTGAGGTTTTATTAGAATCCGTGACCGCCCCTTATACGCTACATATAACATATACCATAACAGCTATACAGCAATTGACAAATAAATATTTCGGCGCGCGTTTAATTTAATGACACTTACCGTGACTTTAGTCAGCCGTCTAGAAATAACGTAGAACCAGAAACGTAGCAAACGCTTTATTAATTGGAATAATTGTTGTCTTTGTTTCTTCGCGATAAGTCATTTTACCCAATGGCATTTATCTTGTTGTTTATTGTAATGAACAGACTTGAAAAATTGGCGAAACATTTTATGAGCACCGCGTGTCAATAACAAATATATAAATATAATCTTTAATTCTTTTGCATATCATTGTATCAAGGTCAAAAGTTCGCGCACAGTTGAACATGTCCAATCAGAACCGACTGTTTTCGCAGCTCTTGCAAGTGTAATACGATAGGAAATTAGGGGCTCCAATGCTTATGCGTAGATATTTAATATAAGTGTTTTAATACTGAAGAATTACGTACATTTTGCATAACTTTATTGGAGACAAGGCACAACATTAATTTAATATTTTTTTATTATTAAAAGCCATTTACCGAGGAGCAAAATTCCACTTTAACCGATTTGTTTTACCGACCGCTGTCATGGCTCTTGCCATTACCGAATAACTTCGCGTTTTACCAACTACCTCACTAAAACTGGGGGGGGTGTCACCCCC
>CACRXK020007056.1:0-13229 GCA_902702795.2 Paramuricea clavata
TGTATTCCGCCTATATATTAAACACACCATCCTGGATTAAAACCTCCTGTCCAGCCATGCCATTATCACATAAACAGGCACAATATATCACACACATATATGCAGGGTTAGACATGAGTGAAGACACTGGCATTAGACAGGTGAAAAAAAGTAGGGCGCACTGGGGCACATTCCAGCTCAATGCCAATGGGTTAAATATTAATTTAAAGTCAACCATTTACATGCTATAAACCAAGAAATATGCACTGGACTGATAAGCTAATATTATAATCAATTCTATATATTGAGTTAACAATTTTATGATTCAGATAGATAACATTGTAATTGTAAGTTTAATACTCTCAAATAATTTTCATGTTTTGGCTAATAATAGGCTTGAAGCAATCAGCAAGTAAATATTATTCATATTCACATATTGTTTTATAATATACTATGTGGGTTCAAACATGCTTTCTCCAGTTTTGTCAACCAAGTGGCAAGTGTAACCCAGTATTTACTATGTGTTTATTCAAAATTTGAATTGTTGATTTTAACTAATATTTGACGGAATTGAAATGAAATAATTCAATACATAAAACCTCTCGCGCGCAAATTCAAATTTAGCAATAGCAGACAGCCACAACAGGCTATAACAGCCACAAGATAAAATGAGTAAATACGGTCGATGTACGTTATAATTATACGATATAAACAGTAATATTTCATACCTGAGATCAATAAGCCTTCGGCAGGATTCGGAGTCACTTATCCAGAACCAAATATGATAAAAAACACGATATTCTTGAGCGAAATATTCTCAAACGAAAAAGTCGAAAATTTGTAAATCACACTTGATACTTGATACACGATATCCCACAACTCATTGCGCGCGTGGCCCTTGTCTTCTAAAATACATACACCAAAAAGCGCTACCAATCTATCGCTAGCTTGAAACTATAGGAAGCATTTATAATCTGGCCAAAAGAATGATTATAAAAAAATGATGAAGCGAATAATGAGACATATTTTCTAAAAAAATTATATGCCAATTGCAATAATATAAAATTTTTATCGTTTAACGTATCGCATGTCATAACATTTGACAGCATTAACCGTGATGTCATAACATGTCGGTGATATTTACGCAAAATCTTGGGTAAATTTACACTTCATTTTTTGCGGTGGATCATACCATCTTCATTAAAGCGTAGATAGACGATTGTTGCAAATGATTTGAATTATATATATAATTGTTATTTTTCAATAGCAGCAATTCATTGGGCATATTCAAATTCATTGTGATATCCGCCATGTTGAAACCGCGACAATTCAGGACAGAGCCGTTCAGCTTCAAATTTGACAAAAAAGTGAAAGATATACAATATTACAACTAGGTTTATTCAATTCAATATCATATCTCGTTTTAGCCATGCAAAAGTTGCCAAAAGAAAGGTTTTGATATATGCGATAAATAATATTAAACTTTATTTCAAGATTGTTTTTCTAATTATAAGAATATTATTCTAGGATGGAAAAATGTTATTCTTAAAATAAGAAAAAAATTCTCTCGAATATTCTTGCCCAGTTATATTTTCTTATTTTAAGATTTTTGTTCTTAAAACTAGATTTTTTTCTTGAAATATTTCTTGATAAGAAATATTTACTTAAAATAAGAAAAATAATCTAAAAAATAAGAATATTATTCTAGACTAGAATTTGATTTTTTGCAGTGTGAATAAGATGTTACTTGATATCTATCCTAAGTAAAATAATTTATTTTCTTTTTTAATTTGGTAGGTGGCTGGACACTAATTAGTAACCTTGTTCTCAACGAATCAAGAGGAATGGATTGGCCCTTGGCAAACGATTATCGGCAAATCTATAAATACAACAGCAAGAAGCTCGGACTTTCAACACATGCTCTTCGTGCCCTTGGAGCAAAAATGTCGTTCAAACAACTCAGATTTTTTTGCCGCAAGAAGATTCCTGGACGCTCTTTTGATATCGCTACAAAAAACAATAGCCTTGGTCACCACGTTGTTCAATACTTCACAGCCCAAACAAACACTTTTCCCAATTCCTGTGGATCTTATTATCGCCTCTCTGACGACAACTCAATACTTGCAAGCCAATGTTCTCAATGGAGTTATCAATCAGGGTATTATGTTGGTAAATGGCATCATGCAGGATATACGTCTAACGATCGTTTGTTCAATCACTTGGCATTTGTTTGTGACAAAGCACACTGGCTCGTAGCAAACGTGGCCAACGGGCGTTGGGAATGCGACGATTACAAGTCAAGCAACGGGTACGCGATTTCAGCTGGTGATTTTTGGAAGATATATGTCCGCTAAAGTTGTCTAATGTCGACCAGAATAAATTACAATCAAATTTCAAGTAATTAAACTCTTATTATTAACAAAACGTAATCGTAAAAATATTGGTCTTTAATAAATTATAAATTACTTTATCATGCAGCGACACCTTATAATAGTCCAGTATCTATTATCATGCAGCGCTAGCAATTAACATTCCAATCGAACTGTAGTCCAGTGATCAAATTTCATACAGTGGCTGAGCCGACGAGCTTAGTCAAGTCAATGAGCAACTGAGTCAGACATATGCAAAGTTGGTCAGTCAAAACGCCAAAATCCAGTGTTCTGATTGGTCTAGACGCTTATTTCCATGACCGATTTACAAAAGTCAGGGGCACCCCATTAAAGTCGGAATATCATTAATATTTGACGCGTGGTAAAGTCTTTCCGAGCGCACGCTTATATTCGAAGTGTCATGTTGGAGCTTTGTCGAAAGATTCAATTTAAAGTTGCGCTGATCTTGGGAGGAAAATCGACGCTAAATATCGGAGAGTTCGCCGGATTCAGTGAGCAGTTGCTAGGCGCCGTGACCGGCCCGTGAGTAGCATGAACTACAGTTTGGCTGTTTGAGTAGAAGTATTGGCGCCGAGATCTTTATTCTGAAGTGCAATAAAGTAAATTTAATGTGATATGTAAATTTTATTTCGTTTTAGACAGCGCCATGCATATGAAAATAAGCGATTCTTGATTTAGATTTAGCTATCAATTTTGATTTACACAACAAATTTGCATATTTCTAATTCTGCGGTTGAAGGACCGTCAGAACTCAGAAGGCTATTAATATGGAGGATAACCTATATAAATGCATTAATGCAGTATACATATAAAGGTCAGGTTTTATAGATGAATGTTAAGACTTTAATATTGATATATGTTCATTTGAGTACTATGACACTGTAGTGATTACTAGTCAAGTGGTCAATGACTCAACAAGGCTATTAGGCAACAAAAATGAGTGTAGTACCATCATGAGATAGTTAAACATAATACTAGCAATCCGTAATTTGATAAAATGAAACATCTTCCACAATTATCACATTTCTGCAAGTACTTTCCTTCACTTTTCCCTAAGGAGCTAGTTGTGAGAGTCAGTCAGACTGATAATTGCTATAATTATCTCTCATTTCATGAGGTTAATTTTTGTTGAAGCTGCTTAATTCAGAGTGCTGCAAATGGCGTTTCTGAGGTTTAAAAATATAAAAATTCCTGGGGACAGACCCCCATAGGTGCCTTGCACATTCGCCGCTCGCAAAACTACGAAACGTCCTGGATCCGCCCCTGCAGTGTTTAACCGTATGTTGCGAATGCAATCAACTTTGTCAAATAATTGCCGCAGCTGTTTTGTCCAGGACTGTCTGAAATGAGTCGAAATTAAATGCATATTTATTTCGATTTTGGATATATACGTATCCTTGCCAAGTATTTCGCTTATGCCCATTGCTTATGACCTACTTATGTTCATAATTGTCATAATTACATGCATCAAGTACTTTATTTAATTAATTAAATAGGTCATCAATACCTCAGTGTTTTGTTTAAGTCTTTTATATATATTTAAGTCTTTTATTACTACCTATTATCATATATTCTGTTTTCGTCTTGTTTAAAGTTAGTTTGTTAGCCGATAACCAAGCCGACACATTTTCTAAATCATGATTAAGTTTATCTGTGATTACATTAACATTATCGAATGATACTTCAATTTGTGTGTCATCTGCAAAAATATTTGTAATTGTATCTCTAAGAATTTTTGTAAATCATTAATGTAAATCAAGAACAAGAGTGGGCCCAGAGCCGAAACCCTGGGGTATACCATTTATCACGGTTAATGGATCAGATATTTCGCCATTTATTCGGCAATATTGTGTTCGACTTGTTAAGTAAGATCTAAGTCACTGTAATGCCGTTCCTCTTATGCCATAAATATTCAACTTTTTTAAAAGGATTTCGTGGTTAACCGTATCGAAAGCTTTTTTTAAGTCTAAAAATATAACACCAGTAAGTTGGCCAATACCCATATTTTGATACCATCTATTCGTGATATCTAGTGGTGCTGTGACCGTGGAATGAAAAGGTCTAAATCCGTGCTGAGAAATTGATAGTAAATTTGACTTCTTTAATTAAATACTCATAGATCTGGTTGTGTATTAGCTTCTCCATAATTCTTGCCACAATCGAAATAACCGATATAGGTCTATAATTAATCATGCTATGTTTTTCTCCTGATTTATAAATTGTGTTACCCTGGCAACCTTCCAATCAGTTGGAAATATATCTGTACGAATTGATTGGTTGAAAATTAATGTAAGTGAGGGTGCAATTACTGGGGCTGCGATTTTCAGAATTCTAGCCGAAATTTGATCCATACCCGATGCTTTTGATGCACAGAGACCAGTGGCGTAACTACTATGGGCTCAGACCGGGAGAACCCGGGGGCCCCCAACCTAAACGGGGGCACCCAGGCTTAGGCGATAGAGCCAAAACATTGGTCAGGGCCTCTGATATGTTACAATGTCGTTTTATGACCATCAAAATTCTGCAAAATCTCTCCCCAAAGTCCAGGAAATGGCATTTCGGAGAATCTAAATTCAAAAATTTTCCGGATGAGCATGCCCTGGACCCCTAGAAAATTTGTGCATATACGGCGCTCGACTCGTGCATTTGGCACATCTACTAGGGGGGCCTTCGAAAATTTTTGAACCGGGAGCCCCCTGATATAACGTTACGCCACTGACAGAGACCATGAAGCAATCCTAAGATTTCTGTCTCAGATATTTCTTTAAAAAAGGATAATGTATTTGCTGGAAATTCGAAGTCTGCAAAATAATCCTCAGGTGTCGCGGCTGAGGGTGGGATATCATTACATATCTTGCTTCCCAGTTTAGTGAAATATTTATTAAACGCATTTGGAATTTGACTTAGATCTATCGTTTCGTTATCATCAACTCTTAATTTTAGTGTCTTTCTTAGACTTATTCATTAACTCGTTAATGTTTGAAATTTATCTTGATAGTGCTGACGAATGGTGCGTTTGACCAATCTATTATAACTATTTTTAGCAGATTTGTAAATAGTCCAGTCAGCCTCTAAGTTTGATAATACTGCCTTTTTTTTCAAAGATGCTTTTTGACGCTTTTTTGTGATTAGGTCCCTAGTTACCCAAGGTAATCGTTTACTCGACACTCTACGTTTTTTTAAAGGTGCGTATTTATTAACAATATTGAGAAATGTATCTTTCCAAATCGACCACGAATTATTGGGATCCAAATGGTCTACGTTTAAATTAATGGATAATTGTAATTGTAACAAAAAATTTATTTCATTAAATTGCTTAAAATCTCGATACTCTATAATACGAGGCGACTGTTTAGCTACCTGAAACTTGCGAACACCATAAATTAAGTAGTGATCGCTAATAGTAATAATTCTTACTCCGCTAGAGGAATCTGCAATCTGGTTTTGTTGTATACAAGTGATCAATTAGGGATGCGCTAACCTTAGTTACTCTTGTAGGATCTTTTACTAACTGCTCGTACTGACAAAGTTTAGTAATGAAATCCATCTCAGAAACAAGGTGTGTCGGATCAGTGCTTAAGATATCTGAATTAACATCCCCAACAATTATACTCTCTTTATCTTCATTATCAATCAATCTAAGGCAGTTTTCAAATATATATAACGTGTCCATAGGGTCATTCGGAGGCCTATGCCATGTTGTTATTATTATTAAAAATGGTTTACTTTTATTTTTGAAAATTTAAATTGTTAAAATTTCAATATCTGTATCATTAAGGTCAGACCTAATACGATAATTGATTGTATCTCGTAAGATAAGCCAACACTACCACCAGATCTATTTCTATGTTTGCCAACTCAAGAATAACCGTATACCGATATTACATCATCTGGTATAGTGCTATCCATTCTAGATTCGTTAATGGCTAGAACATAAGTAACAATGTCATTGTTACTCATTATAATTCTTAATTTATCTATATGTTTAGGTAGGCTGGCGATATTTAAGCTTGCAATTTTGAAACCTCTAACTTTTGGCATTAATGAGTCATTAGAGCTAGTTTTAGTAGATACTTGCTTTTCCTCTTTTTCCCTATCTACTTGGGGTATGTCAGAAAGATTAGAACTGCAGTACTGCACAGAAGTAACCTAATGAAAAATGCGTTCTGAACACGTTCTAGAATGCGTTCCATAACGCGTCCCGGACGCGTTCCTGAACGCGTTCCAGACGCGTTCCTGAATGCGTTCCTGAATGCGTTCCGCGAGACATTCCGAACGCGTTCCAGAAAGTTTTCCTGATTCAGAACAAGTGAATCGTAATCAGTTCGACTATACTCGGAAATTATCGCGAATTTCCGATTTATAGCGTTCTATATATCATAGAAAAATTTCTTGCGAAGACAATCAAACACATTTTACAATGAGAAAGCTTTCCTTGTATGCAATAACTGCGCCTTGTAAATAGCGTTGCTACAATTTCGATATTCAAAATTTCACAGATGGCACCGTCTCTGTCAGACAAATTTAGTTACACATGATTTGCCACGGCGAAATAAAATTCACGACTAAAATATCTTCTTAATATCATCTGTAAAAACGCATGAATGAACTTTGGACGAAGTTCTAAGTTACTTCGGACGAAATTCTATGTTGATCCAGTGTGAAAATATGGTTTATTGTTTTGATCACACTAACGAGTAACGCGTCAGGAATTCTTGTATATTCGTATTACAATAAATCTCGCGTATATACAAGTGCTAAATCTAGAGCAAGGTTTACAAGAAAGATTGCATACCATGTGATTATTGTAGGAAGTGTGTCTATTTTAAAAATTAACATATGAATATATGTTTTTGTGGTAATTAACGCAATCAAACACTCGGTGTGCATAAATTACCAGCATGTCTTTGTTTATGTGAAATGATTTCTGCCCACCTTCAGTATAATTTGTGTGCGGTTTAAAGACAACAAATTCTCTGGCAATCATACCAGAGTCACGATTTTGAATTTTACATTTGGATTGGGATGCAAGCTTTTTTGTAAATCTTGTCCAGATTTATCACTTATATATACACGAGATTTATTATAATACTAGAATTCCTGACACGATAATATGATCAAAACAATAAATCGTATTTTCACACTGGATCAACATTTGTTTAATTAATAAGGATGATATCGCTGACTTGACTGGCCGGTTATCCTTCTAGTGAACATTTCCGAGGTAAGTTTGGTCTTATCATATTTGTTATTAAACTACAATCTTTGCTAGAAACTATGGGACAGCTGCTGTAATTTCATATAATTTGAAAGGAATAGCGCCCCCCCCCCGTTCCCCCAGTTCAATGTTGGACCGACAAAAACCTGATGTCTGGTTGCTAGGCGCCAACATTGAAACGGGTGGGGGAAGGGAGGGTGGAAAAATATATCAGTAAATGGTATATTACAACCGAATGCATGTGAAAACTAGATTGTCCCAACCTATATTGTCAAAGATTGTCTGTTGAAGTAATACCATTACTCTTAAATGAAACGTAATTCAACTTATAGACATCATCAAGCTGTGTACGCAATTCTATTTTCATAATTTCTTCATCCCTTTTAGATCCTTAACAATTTCTTTGCACGTGGATAATTTTCGTGCGCTGTGTTGGACAGGGTGTCCCAAAAATGTACCCTCCATAGAAATTTATCCTATTATTGTTAAGCACAGGATTTTATATACGCCTGGTAATTAAAAATTGAATTCAATTGTGTAAAATGATGTTTATTCAAAATGTAAAATGATGTTTATTGGCTCCCCGTATAATCTTAATAATATAATGTGTGAGGAACCCGTTGTGGCTAATGCAAAACCCATATCACGAATTGCTACACAAATGCGCCTAGGAGTAAAACTAGATGAAACCCTTAATTGGGATAGTCACATTGAAATGATATGCAAGAAGGCGAGCGCTGCTATTGGCGCGATGAAACGTATAAAGCCCTTTGTTCCAATGCATACCTTAGAATCGATTTATAAAAGTCTTGTGCAGCCCTACTTTGATTATTGTTCCCCCCTTTGGGACACTTGTGGTAAGTTGCTAAGAGACAAGTTGTAAAGATTTCAGTCTCGTGCAGCAAGAGTCCTAACGGGTGCTAATTATGATACTCGCTCAGCTGATCTTCTCAACATGCTTTCTTGGGATACACTTGAAAATAGGCGGTCTGGTGCCAAGTCAGTATTAATGTATAAAATACTTAACGACCACACTGCGCCAGGTCTCCGGGGGTCATTCGTGAGAAGAGAAATAGATCAAACTAATTATCATCTTCGAAACACAGCAACTGATCTAACAATTCCTAAACCGAAACGAGAATTTCTTAAAAAAAGTTTTAAATATAGCGGCGCTATGCTCTGGAATCAACTCCCAAACGAAGCAAAATTGGCCGAGTCGCCTCATTCGTTTAAATCAATTGTTGGACAGCGACATGCTTCCTAATTATTTGTATATAGTAACGTGTACAGTATGTGTGTATTAATATTTAGTTTAAATTTTCCTTTTAATGATTTTTATGATCTAAACACGCCCCCCATGGAAACCAGCCTAGAGTTGATGGGGCTAGCGTGTTCTTCTTTCTGTTAATTTTAAATAAAGTATTACCTACCTACCTACCTACCTACTGACCATGTTCATTTTTTAAGTTCATGATCAACCTAGCCGCTCTGTTTTGGAATTTCTGTAGACGTTCGCTTAGGCCTTTATTAAGTGTATCCCATACTTCACAGCAATAATCCAAAATAAGGTTGGATTAAGGCGTTACTCAAACGTAACGTGTGGCGTAACGTGTGCGTAACGTGTCATCTATTCTTATATATTTCTTTGAGAGTAAATGTGCAATGATGGCTGCATGAAAAAAGTTAAAACTGTTATTATTTTTTTATTATTATTTAAGCTTATTTATTCACGGTAGCCTTTCAGAAGCCTGTTTTTCAAAGGGCCGTGCACACTTACTATAAAATATTATACGAATATTAAAATTATTAACTAAAAAAAAAAAAAAAAAAAAAAAAATCATGCATAATATACTCTATTTACATCGGCAAGGCATAATGCTTTGATATGGTTTGGCAGGATGACCTCCCAATTCAAAAACACAAGCCATCTATTAATCTTTTAAAAGAACAGATGGAAGTTTCAGGTATTTCCATAATTGGAAGTTTTCCATTAAAATTTGGTTCCATGAAACTGCTCCTCTATAGGAGAAGCTTCGTTTTAAAAAATTCGTCTTAGGTTTTGGTAGGTAAAGCTTTTGATGATTATTTCGTAGATGGTAGGTTTGGTTAACGGAGACATGAAACATCTGTGTTAAGTATTCTGGAGCCATACCCCTAAGTGCTTTAAATGTCATCAATAATTCCCTCTTTTTAGTATTGATTGTATTTTTGTCCATTTGAGCATTTGAAAAATTTCAGAAGATCGTTCTTCTAAGCCCGAACTGGTAATGACCCGTGCTGCACGCTTTTGCAATTTGAGCATTTTTTCGGCGTGCATTTTATTACCATCATACCATATAGTTGAACAATAGTTGAAATAGGGGAGTACAAATGACTTATACATCATCTGTAGTGTTGCTTGAGGTACGTAAGGCTTCACTTTTCGTAACATAGCTATAGAACAAGAAATCTTTTTAGTTTGTTTTTCAACATGTTTTGTCCATTGTAATTTATCGTCTATTTCTAAGCCTAAGACCTTTTTCTTGTAAACCCGTTTGATTATATGATCTCTAATTTTAATAATAGGGTCATTTCTGATCTGTTTTAAGCGCTTTCCTGAGCCGATTAGCATATACTCGGTTTTTTCTTCATTTAATGTTAATTTGTTTGCATCTAACCAAGTCTTAACGTTTTGGATTTCCACCCCCAATTTGTATTCAATTTCAAAAGAAGACTCCCCAGTTGCAGTTAAGCTTGTATCATCAGCAAACATGGCGGGTTCAGTTATTTCTAAACTATTTGGCAGATCGTTTATATAAATTGTAAACAGGAGTGGCCCAAGGTTAGATCCTTGTGGGATGCCGCATGTAATATTTTGGAAGGATGATAGCGAGTTATTTACTTTGCAAATTTGTTTCCTATTACTAAGATATGATTGAAACCATGACATCCAAAAACACAAGTTCGTCAAAAAAGCGTGGGTACGGAGACAGATCTTTCTGCTCCGCCTGCGGAATCTTCCGGATAAAATCAAAGACCCTCGACCAAACAAACCAGATAATTTCTGTTTCGCGTTCGTCAATCTGTTCGTTTCTGCCGTAGTAGAAAATTGCGTCGCTTAAAGTTGCAAAAATTGGATGTCAGAGTCCAGATTGAAAAAAGCTTAGAACAGGAGACATATAGGATCCAATAAGCTGTTCAAAACGGTTGCTTACTCGTACCCAGTCCCCCGTTCTGCGTCTTTTGAGTCCATTTTTGTGCGAGTTTCGCACGAAAGCTAGATCACTGGGCTTAATGCGCGAAAAATGAAAATTTTGCCCGAGACTGCGTTAAGTTCAATTTTTGGCAGAAATTTAATTAAGTTTGGGACCACAAAGAGGCCTTTGCTAAGACAATCGCGTGCAAAAATTGTTGAGACAAGCAGTTTATTGGCCCTCTCCCTCCTGTAACAATAGTTCTTGCCCCCCTCCCCCTTGTGCAATGTTGTTAAAACGATTTTGAGGTCAGGGCTTATCAAATAATATGTTTTCAACATTGTTAATGGGGGGAGGGGGGGGCACGCACGTGAAAAAGATCACCAAAATGTGAAGAGTCTCATTATTTTTGCACGCGATTGTAGGTGTTTTTTGGGTACATATTCTATTAAATTCACTTTAAAGATTAAGCTATTGCGTATGTACTTGTTCACAATGACTATGCATGAGGCCACGCCCAATCGAGTAACCACGCCCATTTGATTTTCAAGACCGTCCCCCCACTTCTAAAATTAGCAAAACATCGCTGTCAAGAAGGATTTCGTCTAGCTATAGTAAGTGAATTAGAGTAGCTGGGACTGCACGCAGGCTAGAATTAGAGCAGTTTCAGTCGCGCGAAAGCCAGATTCCAGGCCATAGTGCTTCATAGAGATGTCTTTCGTATCTAGTTTTGAGAGGATCGGAAGAACAGATATTGGCCTGTAATTTTGTTTGTGTTCTACGCTTCCTTGATTCTTAAAAATGGGGGTGACTTTGGCTACTTTAATTTCCATCTGGACGGGAGGGTGTTGGTGGATATGCAATGGTTCATGAGACGTGCGACTGAGCTTGATATGGTTCATGAGTCGTACGTGCGATTTGATCTTGATCAACATAATCTGGCGACGTAAACTTTTGTCCACAACTCAACCCTCAGCCAAGCCTATCGAGTTCGCATTGTAAAAAAAACCCGCCAAACCAACACGTAGCCTCCTCTGCAGGCATCTCACTAATGTGGTCGGAAAATTTTTTCAAAACCCATTCACAAGCTAAAACCGATGAAGAGGTCTGCGAAGGAGGCTACTATTCAGCTATGGACGATTACAAAATGCATGAATGCCCTATATGTTCCACGTGACCAAAAATCAGGCATATTTCGTCACGTGACCTTCCAAATCCGGTCAGTATATATTGACTATCATGGGCGTACCGGAAGGAAAAAATTAGGGGGGCGGAAAGAAAATTGCCCGACTTTTCGATTTCTGCCCGACTAGTATCAAAAAAATTTTTCCGGAAAAATTATTTTGGCGACCTCCTCCCCCCCTCCCCCCGTCGCCAAAAAAATTTCGGTCAGTGTACCATTTTAGGCGTCAAAAAATTTTTCCGGACAACCAATTTTTTTCGCAACATAACACAAATTTTCGAAAAATCGCAAAATTTGCCAAAAAATTGACTTAATTTTAGACAAAATTGACTTAATTTTAGACAAAATTGACAGAATTTGTCCCATTTTTTTTATTGCAAGCCAAAATTGCCCGACTGTTGATCGAATATTGCCCGACTGCCCAAAAAACTGGGGGGGCTACCGCCCCCCCCGCCCGGTACGCCTATGTTGACTATGACTTAATAATGACGCAGCTGGGATTTGTATTCTCGGTAAGCAACCTATTATCAAGAAAATCTAAGGGACTTCGTCGTTTTGGAGGTCCTGCGGCTTGCCCCCTCCCCCTTTCTGTGATACTTTGGTCCCGTGCGCGCATAGAGATTATAAATAACACTAGAGTGGGCATCGTAATCTTAATTCAGTCAAAGAAAGGGAACGTGGCTAACAGTGGGGGGGGGGGGCAAAAAATCAAAATGCTCAAATAAAAGCGAGTTTGAGCAAATTTTTTTAATTCTTGTTTATGGCAGTTAAAGTCCCGTTTTGATGTTCACCAAGCATTTTCACCTCATTTTTGTCTATAACATATTTTTGAGAGCGCTCCAAAAATAATGCTGATGTCAAGCTGATGTCTTTGATCTTTTCAAGAGGAATTAATCGTTCGAATTCAAAATTTGGGGGGGAATGTTTGTAGTAATGACATGCAAAACATATAAAACACCCAGTTTTGTGACTCTTTTTCTGGTTTCAAGTGTATAAATCAAGAATTGTGTGGTGTTCATCCGGGATTTTAATTTGCCCCCCATTTCAACCTCGATGCCCCCTCTAGTGTTATCATGGATAATAAAGTTTTTATTATCCATGGTGTTATTTATAATCTCTATGCGTGCGCGTCAGTGGTGCGCGTGCGTCAAAGACCATAGAGATTATAAATAACACTAGAGGAGGCATCGAGTTTAAAAATTGGGAACGCAGCTAATGGGGGGCAAATTCAAGTCCCGGATATAAAATCGTGCTCTCATTGGCTGATTTGAAACTCGTCACCAATG
>CACRXK020007056.1:13249-23677 GCA_902702795.2 Paramuricea clavata
GGGGGGGGGGGGCAAAAAATCAAAATGCTGAAATAAAAGCGAGTTTGAGCAAATTTTTTTAATTCTTGTTTATGGCAGTTAAAGTCCCGTTTTGATGTTTACCAAGCATTTTCACCTCATTTTTGTCTATAACATATTTTTGAGAGCGCTCCAAAAATAATGCTGATGTCAGCAATTTTGATCTTTTCAAGAGGAATTAATCGTTCGAATTCAAAATTTGGGGGGGAATGTTTGTAGTAATGACATGCAAAACATATAAAACACCCAGTTTTGTGACTCTTTTTCTGGTTTCAAGTGTATAAATCAAGAATTGTGTGGTGTTCATCCGGGATTTTAATTTGCCCCCCATTTCAACCTCGATGCCCCCTCTAGTGTTATCATGGATAATAAAGTTTTTATTATCCATGGTGTTATTTATAATCTCTATGCGTGCGCGTCAGTGGTGCGCGTGCGTCAAAGACGTCATGACGACTCCATATCACCATGACAACAAATATCATATAAATATTAAACAAGTGGTCTTTTGATTTTACAACATGTTTATGAGGATCAAGTATTTATATTAATTTATCCACTATAATCTATGAAGTTAGCAAATCGAAGAATGTATTATTCTAAAGAAATAAATTTAGACAACGTGAAGGGAAAATTACGTGAAGAATTGAGTGATAAAACATGCAAAGATATCGAAGATTTTCTCTTGCCCAAGTTTGACACAGAGCTTCCACACGGCAGAAGGAAATGGAGAATTGTTCAAGACGGCCACGGAAGATGGCGAGAAATAAATATCGATGCTCAACATGAAATTCAAGGAAAATGTGACGTTACAAACGAAACTTTACCAACTCCAGCTAGCAACAAGTTATTATTTTCAAATAATATTTTAAACACAGTGAAAAGTGCCTCAAAGCTTCAGCAGAGTGGAAGGACATCAAGACAAGACTCAAATTACAAAACTCTTTCAACAAACACGCGGGCAAACATTTTCCCTGGCGTCGGTAAACATAATTGGTTTAGCCAATCAAATCATGTTTACACAGAGTCCGCACTCAAGTTGGGGGATAAGGGTGGTCGTGATCTTCAATGGGGGTTTCATGGGATCACTCGAGATGCTTTAGGAGCATGGAATGAGGCAAGCGTACATCATGAAAGGATGAAGAAAGCGTGGGATGTCTATCTTGAGTCTTTAGCGAAAACTGGAGGGGATAGGTAAGGATCGATCAAGTCACTTTAATATATTTGAGACTTATTAGTTTTAATTAACTCATTGATACAAGGGCTCCCCATCTTAATGATCGGGTAAAATTGTCTGACGTTTATATAGACAGAGTAAAATAATAGTTAAAGTAGGGTACCTGTAAATGTCATAATTACTATGAATTGTTAACCACCACTCAGCTTTTAGCCAGAATATCAAAACTGGCTGTCCCACAAAAATTGTGGCCATTCCTGGTCAATGTTCACTTTCTGCGACATTCTATGTTCACTAATATATTCCTAATGTCAGTAATGTGGCTTTTTACTATTGGACCGGAATAATTTACTCATTCTCCCCCACACCCCCAGCAGATTATTATGAACGTTGGTCAAATAATAGGAATTAGTGTCGCAGAAATTATATTTTGTCCTGGACCAGAGTGCATTCCATGCACATTTTGTGGAAGATCTTCAGCGTGAGTTTTGAATTGCTGGCGCACAATCACGTTGAGGTTGGCGCACAAGTTTTTAGTTTTGGTGGTTGGCGCAGCATCAAATGTTTAAGCGAGACTTTGAGTATTAATAATCGCCTGGTGATTGGCCTCTATAATTATTTTATAGGGACTCGAGAAATATGTGTTTCTGGTTGTAATAGTAGCTAAATGGTGGTTATAACTTGTGATACAACAGTAACAACACTCATCATTGCTCATCAGCAAAACATTTTATTCATCAATGAAAAAGTTTTGAAACGCTAGCGGCCATATATATGCAAAAATAAAACAAAAGTTATTTCTTGCAAAACACTGCTGAAGATGAATCTGATTTAGATTCGAAATATACAGTTTTAAAAAATTGTGTGTTAATATTATGCACTCCTTATTCGGAATAACTTTTGTTTTATTTTTGCTGAAATTATCAGCCGGAAAAGGATTTTATATATACTGCAATTGCTACACTTCTACATTGGGTCGTTCCAGAAAAGATCCACACTCCCCCCACGGAGGAAATTTCTGCCGTCCGGAGGGGGAGGGGAGACAAAATTGTTTCTGATAATAGTAAATGTATTAGGACATCCGAAGGGGGTAGGGGGGTTAACTTCCAATTTCCTCCTTGGGGGAGGTATGGATGTTTTCTGGAATGACCCATTAGCAAAATTAATACTAGGTTGCATATGTATAAAAAGTTAAACTATACTAAAATATAATACAGTGTATTACTATGTTATTAAAAAGTTAAACTTTTGAGCAATTAAATTAAATGGTTAATTAAAAATACTGTTTCCTGAATATGTTACTGCTCCTTCTATTAATTAACAATTATTCGCCGAAGGCGAGGTGATTATCGGTGAATAAAAACCGAGACGAAGTCGAGGTTTTTATTCACGATAATCACCGAGCCTGAGGTGAATAATTGTTTTAGTATAATTTGATACGTGATTATCTGGAAAAGAATTAGAAATACACATTTCTTCGTCATTTAATTGATAAAACGGCTTTGGCCGCCATTTTGAAAATCACTTAGGTGATTATCGCGTAATAATCACCTCAACGGCAACCAATCAGCGTGGAGACTTTTCAATAATCACCTACTGTATGTAATTATACTAAAGTCCAATTAATAAGACAGAGCAATCCAAACCTTCACCCCCATTAAGCTGCAATGCACTCATCCTATATTTTATTGTTTTAACTTTGACAGAATAATTTTACTTGCGAAGAGGAGGGTCTTGTTTAGGGAGGTTATCCATGTTGTTCATCTGATTTTCCAAACCATGCAGTAATTTTGCTGCTGCATGGAAAACATTGCCATGTTGCTTTTAGAAATGAATTGTTTTCTACCTTTGTCATGTTGATCACCATCACAATTTAGACAGAATTTGTGTCAAATGTAGCTATTTTATTTCCTATCTGTCGCCATCTCAGGGCAATGTCGTGTCCACCTGAATTTATGCCCTAGCTAACGGCATTGAGGGTCTATTTAATGGGTTAATTTTATTGCCATCACTAAAAATGTTTAGCCACGTACCTTCTGTTTTCCACTTTTCGTCATACTGAGTGCAATGAAAGGTCAGCTCACCAAATTGCAATCATGATAATTGAGAAATGATGAAAATAGCTTGATTAAAATTATCATAATTAATACGAAATTAAGTCAACTACAGAGTACAGTAGCACTGATGAAGATAGTACTTATTAGCACTGATGAAGATCCGGGCTTACGAATTGAAAACTTAGTTACAGTAGTAAATTTACGTGGTGTTTCCACAAACAAAAGTATTACATGTATTAACGCCATGCAACTACAAAGAACTTACAACTACAGTAGACTACCTAATTTGCAAGCCTAATTTGCTGAAAATCTCACACAAAGTAGAGAGGTTAAGATAGCCCGGTTTCGGTGTACTGGTACGAGTAGTGTCATCTTGTTTTACTGATGTCTGTAATTCGATCATACTTTTTCTGTTTTCTTGCAATAGACAATGATATAATGCGAAAAATGTGCACCTTAATTACGAGTAAAGGTACAGACATCGACGAAAATATTGCTAATCAAAATCATGCTACCCGTACACGTACACCGAAACCGGGGTATCTTAACCTCTCTAGTAATTCATGTATAATTGGGAATTAGCCCGTATGAAAAGTAAGAAAATCAAAAATTTTGAGATCACCACAAACTATATTTAATAACAAGTGAACTTAAATCTTATGAATGATTATGAGTTGAAATCAACAATTTAAAAATTTGGGCCTCTCCCTCACCTCTGATTTAGGGGCCGATTACATGCATGGAAAGTTGAACTCAGCCCTGTTAACCGGGTTGAATTTTTTTTTCGATTACATGGACGATTTCAACCCCGGGGTTGAAATGCTATACGTTCCCGGCATTGATTCCCGGAAGTAAAAAGCCTTCACTTTTGTTTTCTTGTAGTAAATAGTCACTACCACGCATGCTCGATAATTTCAGCCCTGGGTTGAAACGATTACATGACACAATTTTCAACCCATGGCCTAGTTCAACGCCGGGGTTGCACTTGGCCCTTGGGTTGAAAATTTTGTCATGTAATCGCGCGTTTGATTTTGATAGAATTTTGTATTACAGATAGGGCTGAAATTTTAACCCGGTAAACAGGGCTGAGTCCAACCCCGGGGTTGAAAATGCTCCACGTAATGGCCCCTTATATACACGCCTTTACATGGAATAAAACTTGGCTTTCAAAGGGAGTTTATTATAGGGGTACGCATCTCCGAAAACCGCGCTGTTTTTCAAATTTTCACCGCAAACCGCGCACTAATTTCTCTTTTAAACGTAACCGCGTTCAAACCGAGGCATATATATATATATATATATATATATATATATATATATATATATATATATATATATATATATATATATATATATATATATATATATATATATATATATATATATATATATATATATATATGTATATATGTATATATATGGTAACATACAGTATTTCGAAACATATTCCGCAACATAATGCGAGGCAATAGACCAATGGTCAGTACGTATAGTCCCCATTTCTTTTGGAGTATTGAAGAGGGAGCCGTTCACAAGTTTCACGCGAACTAGTTGGTAGTATATATATAATTTGGCAATTGGCAAATCAAACGAAGTCTTAGCAGTTCAAACAGCTATAAAAAGGTTTTCTTTCCATCGTTGCGTATGTTTTGGTGAGAAACAATCAAGTTGCTTTGATTTCATCTTTTCGGGCAAATATTTATTACTTTGCCTTTGAGACTGATTTCATTTCGTAGCAATCGGCAAGTTAGAATATTAAAAAGCATGTTTTACTTTTACGGAATAATTTTTCCTGCAATAATTTCACAACCCCGGGTAATATTTCCCCCTCGAATTTTTAACAAATTAAGCGGAATCAGTTTGATGTTCTGGTGTTCCGTATTCCGGAATGATGCTGTTACGGTGTTCCGTGTTCCGTTGTTCCTGATTTTACTAATAGCCCGGCCACTTTGCCCATTTGATTTCGTCATTTTGAGGCCCTGTGGAACAACACATACGCGCGATCGGAAGATGAATGCCATGAACTGAATTATTGCCATGAGCTCGTAGAATATTTCTTAACCGCATGTTAAAAACTATCCGAAAACCGCCATTTATTTTGGTCAATAACCGAATCCGGAGGGTTAATTTTGACATTTTCCGTCTCCGCACGATTTCCAGTTAACCGCGCTAACCGTACAAAATAACTGAATATAACCGAAATCCGACCTCAAAATATGGATCCGCATAACCGCAAAACTATAATAGACCCCTTCAAAACCCAGAGTCTGGGCATGAAATATAGTAGGTGGTGTTTATTTAGCAGCTAAGCAGCCAAATTGTTCTATTGTCTATCATCACATCAGTAGTCTGTTAAGATATGATCATGGTATATGGAATACAGCTATAGACTTCAAAACCACAAAATAGAAGACCTTTTCTTGATGTTGAACTGTATATTTTTTTTGTTGAAAAAAAAAATCCCACTGTGCAGTGCGTGCACAAATCTTTGTGGAACACAAAATATTCTTTTGGCTTTACTGTGACAAGCAACAGAATCATATCACAAATTTATGGTACTACGCATGCAGAAAATCCCCGAAAAGACAATATGCAATGGATCATTGGAACTGCTTGGCAAAAATTAAGTAATGTGATTGATCGTGCGAGAAGTGATCAGCACGAGCTATCAAATTTATAGCAATTGATAGCTTGTCAATTGATAAGCTGTCCTAGCAACTGACTGTTAATCGGACATTTGTAAGACCGAAGCTAATTAATTGTTATAATCTACACGTTTGATAATACTTTATAAACTAAAAGTTACTATTACAAAGACAGTGCTGCCTCAATGCGCAACTGCAGGGCGACTGAGCACACACTGTGTGTAACATTATGTTAAGTTTTCGTTTGAATTTATGTTAATTTGTGCACAGGTCACCGCGCGTGATAATTTGCATTAGTATTTTCGTACAATTAAGTCATTCTCCAATAGGGATAGCTGTTCCTTCTCTGGTTCTTATACTTTATGAACAGTACTGTACAGTCAAATAATATATCTTTCATACCTTCCAGGCGCTTCCGTGCAGGCGCAGCCGTCAGGGCAAGCGCTTTTCACCTCTGAGTTCGTGGGCTCTTTTCTCGCTACGGACTCATGTGAAAAGAATCAGTCAACGCTCTGCCGAAAGTCGTGGGTTTTCTCCGGGTGCTCCGGTTTCCTCCCACAGGGAAAGTTGACAGGGTGGGTCAGGATAAACACAGTTAAGAAAGTAATATCGCACAATTGTTGTAAAGATAAAATAGTCTGGGATAAGTTAACCTGAGTATCAGGCTCTATTTTACAAATAGAGCCTGACACAAAACTTAACCTGATCGCTTTCCGCCCACAGCAAAGTTTATATTTAGTATCCAATCAAAATGTCGCAGGAGAAATTTAAATTTCACGCAACGACAACAACAATCTAATTATAGCATAGGCAGCCCACTAAACGGCTGAATTTAAATTAAAACTGCAATGAACTTATAAAATTAACAAAAATAATCACAAATTAGCGAAATATATTGCAAATGTAGCTTATATTAAATCGCCACCCGATTGCTCTCTCCTCCGCAGAGGTTTCAGTGACTACAATGAGCTTTACATGGCGCTTGCCGTATTTATCAACAAACAGTGTCAGTGACGTATAATTATAAAGTGTATATATATATATATATTAAGTATACTTTATAACTATACGTCAGTCGATAGTGCAATCTGATTGCGATTTAATATAAGCTACATTTGCAATATATATCGCTAATTTGCGATTATTTTCTAATTTTACTGCAGTTTTAATTTAAATTCAGCCGTTTAGTGGGCCGGCTATAATTGTAGTTGTGATCGTTATAAAATATATCAACAACAATAGTATAATCTAATTAGCACCAGCCAATCAAATGACGGATTTAAAAATCGTTTGTCTAATCGGCCAATCAGCGCTCAGTCCAGATTCTGGACTGAACAACCAGGCAAAATGCCACTTTTGTGTCAGGCCGTACTTTTCTCCCCTTCGCCCACGATCAGGCGTGCCTGTGCCCTAAAAGTACGGCCTGATACTCAGGTTACACTTTTTGTAAATACTGGAACCGATGACAATATTAAGGTTTTATATACTCCTAGCCCAAACATATCTACTTTATTTTTATCTTTTATGTAAATAATGATATATCACATGTCTCACATAGGCAAATCATTAAATAAAAATGAGAACTTTCTTCAACCTCGTCCCCAGGGCCTATTGAGGAAGGAGGCGAAGCAATCTCGTACCCAGAGCCATCGTTGAGTGGCTCTGGCCACACGGGATTGAAAAACGATCCTGATTGGTCGATCCATAAGTTATTGGACCCATACCCCCTTTGGCGTTCACGAGCGCGGCCAATATGAGTGAATATGATATATTTTGCTTTATTTGGCCTGAAAATTTGCTTATTTTGACGAATTTTTTGTTGCTTTTCGTCCGAAAAAGTGGTGAAGGGATTAAGGAGTTGATTTATGCATACTTGAATACATTTGGGGAAAATAACAGGCTTCTTTATGGTAATAATTCTATTAATTCATACTCTTGGTTCACTCTGAGTGAGTATTGATGGGAATGATGGCATATGTCCTTGATCTACTATATTGGAGTGTTATTATTGAAAACAAATTCAAGCGTACAAGACTTATGTCTCAATCAATTCCATGGGTGCCCAACACCCCCCCGGGCGTTTGTCGGGCTTTTGTCATTTTGGCGAAAAAACGTTGCAAATGCCCCAGTATGGGGTCCAAATAATGCAACAAAATCCCCACCCTTGGGGACTTATATTGACGCAAATGCCCCATCCTTGGGGGACAAAATATAAGTTTTCCAAGCTCTAGCAATATAAGTAATCCAAGCTCTATCACGTATCAATATATCTGTATTTAAAATCGATTCTATAGGCATTTCGTTTTAAAACGTTTTAATTAAAATATTGAAGTCTCAAAACTTTATATAGCAATATCAAACTGCAGAAGTAAGTCAATGTATCAACAGGATGGACAAGAAAAAAGTCTTGTGTTATTCCGCCATGATTAATTTGCGATACGCATTACGCACGCTCGTGTAAACATGCGTACTAAAGTACGGCTAAATGGCGAAACAAGCGATCAATATTCGACTTTTTAGCCTCGAGCAAATTCCCCACCCCGGGGCTAACCTGCAGAAAGCAAATGCCCGACCCTGGGAACAAGTACAGTTGAGAATGCCCGACAAACGCCCGGGGGGGTGTTGGGCACCCATGGAATTGATTGAGACATTACAAGCGTACACGTATGCTACGACTGTGTTTGTACAAGATTTGGGATTTTTTAATTGAACTGTAAATGTATGAATCATGGTATGAATGCAACAATTAAACAGCATTTGGATTCTTTTGCAACTTGTCAACTCGTTTGAATGTTTGATAGAATTGTTTGATGATATATTGTTTCTGTTTACAGTATTGCCTGTACAACTCTGTCAGAAACATTGGTGTTAGTAGCCAAAAAAGGTTTCATTAAAGGCCATGTAAAGTATGTAATGTAAACAAACCGTCAAACCCCTTGTTTACATTCTGAACCCAGTGCTAAAGTTGTAAAATATTAGATATATAATATTATACTAAATTTTTAACACTCTTCTGGTTTGCTATGCTTGTAAATGAATACAGACTAGATATTCAATTCAAGAAAGTTCGGAAGGTACAAAATATTAATAACATATTTCCAATGGTCAGGACCCGACTTCCAATGGCTGCAAAACGCATGCGCAGAACAGACTTTACATGGTCTTTAACAATAGCAGTATGTACTACGTATACAGTATGTAATAATATGAAACCGTCTACACAATTTATACAATGGTTCCACTAAAATTGGTAAATAAATGATTGTCAACTATTCCACAGTCTTGGTGTGCTGAGTGGTTATATAGTAATACTACCTGGAAAAAACAAGCAGAACTCAACATTGGCTACTAACTCTTGACGAACGGCCTTCGCTAGAAATGTCAAATTTCTGCTTGTTTTTTTTTTTCAGGTAGTACTATATATAAATATGAGATGTTCATTCTTGTAATGGCCAACTGAGTGTGCAACAAGTAACAATTGTATTTGAGGTCAAATACTCAACAAAAACAACTTTACTTTTTCAGAATAAGACTACTAGAACCAAATTTTAGGTTTATTAGTAAACTATCATAATAACTTCATACATCTTTAACAATTTCAGGACCGCCAAAAGTAGGGATGCAGGCAAAAGCCCAGCTCAAAAGGGACCTCCAAAGCACAAAAAGTTGTGTCAGTGCCAGATAATATGCAGTAAAGTGTAATATATTGTAAAACACCTCTTCTCCCATTTAATAATTATGATGTCATAGGGACCCCTGGGAAAACTTATAGTCTAGGACCTGTATATGAGTTTGTATGCGATTCATTTAGGACAGGTAATCTCAACTGTTTTAGGGTAAAATGACCATGGCGGTCAACATGGCATATGTGCGAAAACCTGAATCCGGGACGAAAGTTCTGAAAATGACCCCGCCCTGAAACGGCAGTGTCGACATAGCTCTAACTTCCAAAAAGGAAAAGCGATAGCCTTTCTGAAGTGCTTATAGTGTTTAGAAGGGTTGCTTTTAGGGGTGGTCATTGGAAGGAAAAATTTGTCGAAGTATAATATTTTACCAGAAAATGACTATGCACCACCTCAGGTAAATTGCTGATTATGCACAAAATAACTAATATGCCTGGCAGAAATTAAATATTCTTATTTCCTAAAAAAAATTATCATGGGATGAAAAACTATGCTTAATTTAATATAAATATTGTTGATTTTATAAGGATTGTCATTGTTTTCTTTAAATATAATACATTTTATTTCACTTACCCCCCACGAAAACACGATTTCAGCCATATTTTGCCGTCTTGTTTGCTTTTTATCGCCGAATCTCGCAAATATCATCCAGTTATTGTAATTTTACATAATCATAAATGGCTGAAGAAGATTTCAAAGAAGGTTTCATCCACTTTTGTAACAGTGCAGTGTATTTTACCTTCGATATTGTGTCCTTTGATATTCCGCCAAATTGCCGCCATTTTAATGGCTCGCCGCTTCTCTGTCTGATAAATGCAACTTCTTCGTTTCCATATGTATTTAGATTACAG
>CACRXK020007057.1:0-23676 GCA_902702795.2 Paramuricea clavata
GTAAGAATATTTTTATTGAGTGAAAGATAGAATATTATTCATCAACTGTTGCTATGTTGTACTTGACTTGACTTGCATGGACTTACAAAATATGACTTGTAACTCTGAATGAATGTTTTAGTTCTTATTACAGTAACCAATTTATACAACGTAACAAAGCTGTAGAAAAGTTCATTTTTATTAGATACTGAAGACACAAGTCATTTTGGTCGAGTCCAAGTCACAAGTCGTTCATCTGATTGTAATAACAAGTCACAAAAATTGCGACTCGAGTTGAGTCCACTAGAGACCAAGTCGCATGATTCGAGTCTACAACTATGGCATTTATTTCTATACCTAATCAGTAAAATTCTAATTAACTTGTATATGAAGTATTAGGGAACAATAAGACAATGTCAATAACGTATAGGTGCAAGCAAACAGCGTATAGCAAACGTTTCCGTAATTGTACCTAACCTCAGAGTGCATAACCTCACGCACTCTCATACAGTAAAACTATATTTTGTTCAAAGAAACATAAATATATAGTCGAAGCAAATTCTGTGAGATAAGAAACATTCAAAATGTTGTCCGGCAACAAGTCTCATTGAAGTGTTGTTATTGATATACATTGACCATTGTGGACGTTGTTTGACCTTGTGGCTTGTAATTTGTAACACAATTGCTTTCATTACCAGTTTTTGTCGCCTGAAGTCAAATTTAAGAGCAAAACGTGCACACCAAAAGGCAAAAGTCTACTTCCTGAACAGTTTGTCGACTGTATCGTATTTTTTGTGTTTTAAAAGTCTTCAAATTTACACCGTCGCCGGTTCCCTGCTGATAGTTTGTATTATACATAATGTGATTAATGAAACTACGATTCACTTGGATAAGCCGCGTTCAGACAGCAGATATTCCTTGGCAAATAGTTTTCTTTGGCAGTACCAAGTGTCCAATTGACAAATTGACTTCCTTGTGAGTTGTGTTATTAGCAATTTACCTCAGGTTATTTGACGAATTTTGTATTTGCTCCTATGGCTGTGTAAACGCAAAATTTACACGTATTTCTGTCTGAGCGCTTGGCCGTATACTAGAGTATATACGAGCATGCTGAATAGGTTTTTCTTATAAATTTGTCTTTGTACAAAAATTGCCAAGAGTTTTAGGGGGGAAATTCAAGCTTATAAGCATTGTACAACATCAAAATAAAACCGGATAAAACCAGTCAACAAAATGCCGTCATCTTTAGAAACTACGCAGTCGATGTATTAAAATGACATTAAAAGTCTGTAGACTCCTTACCTTTCCCGTTGCCTTTGCTTTGGTTTTGACTCGTGTACTACTTCTTGCTTCTCAACCACGCACCTACAGGATCAAGTTGAAGGCAGAACCTTCTAAAATATCAAAATAAAACCGAATAAAACTGATCAAGAAATGCAGCCATCTTTATATACGGTCTTTATTACCGTATGACTACACGACCGTTGTACTGAAAATTGCATCATCGAAACTAGCCTTACCTTTCTTTTTTCGCTTCAGTTGGTTTTGATTATTGTGCTATACTTCTCACCTCACACATAGCAAGATATTTTACTTGAAAAATTCAGTATATTCCATCCAAAAAGCGCTAGTTAAAACATTCGCGTCCAAGTCACGTTGCCGTTGGCTGTAACAGTTCTATGTTCAGTGTTCTGTAAAACTGACAGCTAGAGCATCATCGTATGCAAATTCGGAATGAGGACCGCCCGTGCGCCCTTCTCATGATTATTCATGACTTTATGCACATTACAACTGGTTAAGTGTTATTTTCTCTAAACATTTCACCAAGTTTAGCAAAACATTTTTAAAGTATGGAAAATGTTTTATGTGGAATCAAGCAATAGTTCACATGCACACACATCCTCGGGTCGCTACGTCCCTGGATCCAGTTGTTAATTATGTAAATTAAATCCTATGTTCTCAGCCATCTTTTCCAGTCAAACGGTAATATCACACTTTGCTACGGTAATATTTTATGTCAGCTTTCTTTTCCAGCTTCAAGCCCCAGTCAGACGAGGATGAGAGGTGATGAGAGCTAGCAGGTGAGAGTTTGCATGAGAGTTTTCTCAAATTCTAAGTGAAAGAATTAATAGGGGTACTAATCATCGTTTTGGACTACCCAATTCACTCACATATATACATAATTTATATGCTTTGTTACTTTGTGTCATTTTATCTTCTATGCTCGTACCCAGAGCATGCCCATTCGCAGGTTAGGCCAACCCTAACCTGCGAACGGGCATGTCTGGGAACAATATTGGAACAGTAGTAACTATATAGACATGCATTCGAATGATCTGAAAATATCTGGTGACCTCCTTCTCAATTCGTAATATGATGAACTCCCTTGTCTTGTAAGGCAGAGACAAGCAGAGACCCCTAATTTTTGAAAAGCCTGCGCAGGAGGTAGGTGCGCAGCTGAGTAGGCCGTCTCGTATGGCTGCTACCATAAGATCTATGTCTGATCATGGAACACAGGAAGGCTTTGTGGTATCTTTTTATCATTATATATATAACAAAAGAGAAAATACAAATTTACACAAAGAGAATATACAAATTTGTACGCACTAATAGTACGACCTACACACCTAACTATCCATAGGTGGGCTTACGATGATTAACTATTTCACATTAATTGTATTTTACATAAATAGTAGTTTTTGCACTGAAAGCCCAGACTCTGCTTGTAGCCCGCGTCCAGCCTTAACCCGCGCAAAGCCTAACATTAACCCTGCGTGCGGGCTAGAAGCAGAGCCTGGGCTCCTGTGATTTTTATTGAGGGAAACCGGAGTAGCCGGACAAAAACCCTCGAAGCTCAGGCGAGAACTAACCACAACCAGTGAACTGTAAATAACCTGGAACGATAACTCCGCCGCCATCTTTGAAGCCACTCATGAGTGATCATCCTCGTCCCCAGGCCCAAGCTCGGGCGGCCCTCACAGTGGCCCTGGTTCAGGCTGTTGAGCAGTTGATTGTGATTGGCTCTTTTGCTCTAAAGGAATGTTGCGGGTGGGAAGGAAATGCGGGTTAACAATAAACAATGGCTGGCGCGAAGAGTGGCAATTATTATAAACTGGTATTAAATTATGGTAGAAATCAGATATTTACATGTAAATTTTTGCTTAAATTATGATATGGACAAATTCAAGACTGCTGGAAACTAACTACATGGATATTTGAAGGATTAAATACATTTGAAACGAATTGAATGATAAAGTTCAAGACTCGGATTATCAGTCACATTCACGACTATGGAAATTAATATATATTGTGTACCGTGTACGCAGATGTTACAATATTATTGTGTAAATTGTCGCCCTCCACCTATCTGTTTGCATCAACGCAATTTTATACATTGTACTTGACAATTTGAAGAGTCTAATTTAGAATGTAATCTACGAAAATTTAGTATTTATCAAGTACTTGATACACAAAGTTAATGGAAGCATTTTGTTCTGTTTGCACAATCACAATGCACAGTTCACAATGGAACCAGTGTTGTTTGAGAACCCCAAGCTCGACTGTTTAATACCCAGGGTGAAAAGCTGGCTTTTCACACACAAAATGTTGAAGGGATTTTGTAGATGGAATTAAATTATTTATCCAAACTATTGAATAAATTTATCCAAACTAGAATACAATCAATAACAATTCATGATTATATTTAAGTAATTTAACCAGTTATGTGTCAAGTCTAAGCTTATTTCACCATAAGAAGCATTTTAGCTACCTGTTGCTAAAGTTTGTTTAATTTAACACTGTCACTGAAACATTTTATTAATAAATACACCCTTCTGGAAAGTACATCACTTTGACTGTTCAGGTTTTGCAGTATGACATATCATCTTATAGGAATTCCTATACGAAATTTATCCTAATTTCCTATAAGAATAGTAAATGACACACAATGTTGTTCATCACTCTTAATTTTTTAATGCAAAAAAATATATATATATATAAATATTAAAAAATACATATATTACAAATTAATATAAATATTTATACGAGAAATTGGTTATACTAAACATTACAGATCAATTATAGTTTTCACCTATGGTGTAATAACAAGTCAAAACAAAAACATAACCTAAAGAAAACCATTGCAATCAATTATATGTACACAAGCACCATATTTATTGACCTTTGTTATTAAACAATAGGTAATGACCATAATTGGCATGTAAAGTTAATTACATTAACCCATTAAGCTGCAGAGCTTCCCCATTGACGAGTAAAATCTTCTGGCGCTAGACAAGTAAAAAATAAAAAGGGCGCACTAGGGCACATTTGTGGCTCAATGGGTTAACTACAGACATTGGCAGTTTTTTTATCAACCCATTAAGCTGCAGAGCTTTGTGGGCTATCCCTATTGACGAGTTAAACCGTCTGGTGTTAGACAAGTAAAAAAAATAAGTAGGGCACACTCAGGGACGTACACAACCGGGGGGAGGGGGCAACTGCCCCCCCCGCTCCAGAGAAAACTATATTTACGATTTTTAGAATGTCATTGTTAATTATTCTTTGGATATTTGGGACTTTTTTCGGCATATAGGCCTTACTGCCCCTCTGGTGAAAAAATCCTGCATACGGCCCTGGGTGCATTGTGGCTCAATGGGTTAAAATTTGCCTTGAGCAAAACATAGTCCTCAAATAAGTTATTGACTACTCTAGTTAAAAACAAGCAACAAGTCACTTGTAACATTACTCAATAAATATTTTTATATACTAAATGTTTTTTGAATATGCCCCTTTTGCAAATTATTTGCTGGGCAATAATATTTTTAATAACTAGCCTGGTGTTTCTGTTTATGACTATTGTTCTTGTTTGCCTTTCTGCACTTTGCAACAGTGTTGTTTTTGTCCTCATGTGTTGGCAAACCTCTGAGGCCTTACATCCATACTTTGTTGATACATACTGTAAGCTATAAAAAGACAAATAAATTTATTTAATAATGCATACATTTTGATACAGCTGCTGATAACAGAAAAATAAGGGAAACATTTCCCCAAGACCCTAACATGGCAAGTACACTTAATAGTGATTGCTTAATACTAATTATATTTTCAATAAACTTTCCAACCAGTTGATTTTTAGGCAAGGGGTCTATTTACCGTCTATACATATTATGTATTATATACAAAAATAGCAAAATGAAGTATTTTTAATAGTACCCACCTTTCATTTCTTGATCATGATCATCATGGCGTAAAACAACTGCCTTAACACCCATGTCAGTTTTTAGCTTGTCTATTTGGTCGCCCACCAGTGCATTTAATGGGGAAATCACGATTACAATTGTTTCTGGCAACACGGCAGAAATATTTCTTTTTCTCGAATTAATGTAGTGGAACATGGACGGTAAAAGTTGGTATATCAACGATTTAACATCCCTTCCATTTACTATCTGACGAATATCTTCTTTCTGCTCTTCCTTTAACTTAATTTGAGTATAATTTGTTTTTGCAAGTGCAAAATATATTGCTTCTGCCTTCCTCGTACAGTTGCATTTCATTGCGGTCGCCATGTTTTTAGGGTCGGTGTCACAGTGATATGAGTATACCCGTGTTTTGTGTATCCCCACACTAATATCCCTAGGGATAAAAGTACCCCCAGTGGGGATACCTACAACACTAGAAGCGAAAGGACGCAATATTAAGTATTTACGTTTTTACAGTTATTAAATGCTGCAGTAAATGTGTATAATGTGATTGTGCTTATGTTGTAAGATAGCATGTTCGCGTCGCATAAATTGGTGTAGAACATAGTGTAGAATTACTCTTAACATTAACTCATATGGCTCCGTATTACTTGATTTCCGACGTATATGACAGGAAGTTTAAATATTACAGAACTCCGCGAGTATTTGCAGTAGAAATACGAAAGTACCACAAAAAAAATCCGCTTGAAAAGTTCTATGAAATCGAACAATGTAAAATAGCCATAAATTGTAAACTAGGCATACTTGAACAATGTAAACTAACCATACCATACTATAGACAATAAACTCGAAGAAATTGTAAACAATGCATCACTAAGCCATACCTTTCGCCGAATATAACTCGGCCCCTTTCAACATATCTTTTTGGTATTAGTCTTGTTCGAAACACAATCCACCACACTATTTAGAGTGTTATTTTCAAGCTTGTATGTGCAGTTCTGCATGTTTTATTTCCCGCGAAATGTTAGGGATACTTGTATCCCTAGTGATGTGGGAATGTAGGGTGGTTCTTTAGGGATACGCAGAACACGACCGCCATATTGCCGGGGATACACATATCCCTAGTGAGGTGAGCATGGGGATACACATATCCCTAGTGATATAAGTAGGGGATACACAAAACACGGGGATACTCATATCACTGTGACACCGGCACTAGATCATAGACAAGATACGTACATATCTGAAACTGCAATACATACGAGTCAGCGGTATTTCAAGTGCAGTAAACTTTATATAAACGCAATAAACACATCATTACAAATGATGCATTACAAATGATGCATTACAAATAAACAAACTACAAATGGAGATTTAAAAATTGTATGTAGATAAATAGGTACGTGCAAAGCGAAATATATATTTACTTTTATTACCTATTTGGGGTTAATTTTAAAATCATTTTAACTCATTAATATACCGTAGCCAACGTGTTTTTATTTTCCAAGGGGAAAATATAGCCCATGTGGCATACTATTTAATAATATTGGTGACAAATTCATAGGAAAACACGTGGTGGTCAACTTTGCACGTTTGTCGCTTTATATGCCTTGTGGAAGCGAGCAAATTTTGTTAAATGTTCTGTATTTGCTATTGAATACAAGGTGAATTAATATAATGAATAATGAACTCAACCCAATAACTGTGTTTCCTTTTGGAGTTGACCACCAAGTGCTAAAGTGTCACATGATTCAGATTGAAACCCAACTATGGTCGCATCACTGTTTAGTCTGTTAGTCACTCTTTTAATCTGCCTTGTGCAATGGTAGCATTTGAATCTTGCAGTCCGGCTTGGCTAATTGACTATTAGAGCAACATAAATAATAAATACTTACTAATAATTATTACTAATTATTAGTTAGAAATATTAATAATACTTTATTGCTTTAGGGAATACTATACAGTAACCTAGCCAGAGCCAGGGGAACCCCCCCCCCCCAGTAAATGTTGCCCCCTCCTGAGCTGTCCCTCCCCCTGGGTCCACAAATTTCAAAGTCTGAGTGCATATTTTTGGAAATACAACATTTGAATTTTTCTTATATTTTCCCTAGAAATTATGTACAATAACACAGTAAATTTTTAGTAAAATGTTCAAGAAAAAGGAACTTCCAACAGCAGCAGATGACACAGCAAATCTTTAGTAAAATGTTCAAGGAACAGCGGCAGATAACACAATAAATCTTTACTCTTTCTAATGCTAGATGATTTTGCAACTTAATAGGTTAATGAATCAGTTGGTTATTACAACCGATTTCAACTTAATTCATATTTAACATTCACTTTATCCCATTTACTGGCAGTACTCTACCATTGATGAGTAATTAATCGTCTGGCATTAGACACAGTAAATACTAAGTTGGCACATTTGGGCACATTCAGATTGTCAGTTAATGAGTTAATATTAACAACATTAAAAACAGACTAGGGTGTCAAAGGCTAAGTGGATGCTTCTTTGCCTGCAACAAAGCATAAAGTGGGTCTGCCACATGATCAATGTTAGATTTCAGCAATGAAGGGAATCAATATTTTAACAAAATAATTGTCATTAATAAAATAATTGTTAAAATAATCAATATTTAATAATAAAATAATTGAAAATATGGAGATAGCGTAGCCAGGTTTAGACATAATTAAAAACATAAACGTTCTCTGACTAAAATTTTTTCCGTCGAAGACTACAGTTAGGTAGTCGAAAGCTCGTTTTAAATAAAAAATTTTAGTCAGAGAACGTTTATGTTTTTAAATAAAATAATTGTTGTCAATTAATAAAATAATTGTTGGGTTAATAATTATTGGGTTTGTTGCCTCCAAGGAATGCATCCACCTAACCTTTGACATACTAGTCAACTGTTTTTAACATGTTGTTCATATTATTATGTGTATGAAAATATGAAAAGTTGAAACATGTTGTGCTATAGCAGACTATGCAATGATTATGCATATATAATACATGAAATGGACATTAGATGACTCGAGTTACTGGCAGATAATTGACTGAAAGCCTTTTTCCATTATTGTGTATTTCTACCATTTAGTATTAGCACTTGTTTCTGACTTTCTGTTTATAGTGTTTTATTGATGTATCTTGAAAAGCCATGCAGTGATGTATATATTAATTAAATAATATGAAATTGTATGAAATGTATATTATGAATGATTAGGGAACACCGGTAATTAATAATGGGAGGCAGGGGCCAATGGTGTAATGAGTTAGAGGGGCCCCCTTGGTGTGGGGGTCCCTGTTGACTGTTATTGTTTGACTGAGATCTTATATTTATATTGAATATTTATCAGTAGAATGGAAAATTCTTTGTCTATAACAATGATAATAACAGTCTCCAACACATGTAACAATTAACTTTTAAGAATAACTTTTGTTCTATTTGAGAAGGAATACCGTCGTCGATGGAGGGTTTATTATTTAGCATTATTAATTTTGTATTTTTTCATCGATTCGTAACCTGCATTTTTTGCATTTTCAGTCTAATTTTCTGGGCGATAGGCTGTGGCTGATGGGGACCCCTAACTGTCGGGGGCCTTTAGTTTTTGAACTAACCCTACCTAGTGAGTGTTATGCCACTGAGGGGGGAGGTGGGTGAGGAAAGGGAGGCTTCAACTATTTTTGCCTGAATTAGGGGTGGCCTCAAAATATGTGACGACCCCAAATTTTGAATACTTTCCTACTCATTTTCAATCCCTTGCCTTTATTATATTGCAAAATATTTCACCTTTTTTAATTCCTATAATCGTAATTTCCACATAGTATATTACGTATATGCAGTTTATGATAGGAGTCAGAGTAAATAACCAATTTGAATACTGGTCCTCCTATTATTTAGGCTACACAATGTCCTACACCAATACTTGTATCATTACCTATTTTATACCAACTAAGTGACAAATTAAATGTTGGACGGGGGGGGGGCTTAAATTTCTAAATGAAGGTGGGGGCATCCTGAAAATAAAGGTCTTGCGATTGGGGCGGCTCCAAAAAATGTTCAATATTTGGTATCTATCACCCACCACCCCCCCTCACCCCCCACACACCTCCCATTATTAATGAGTGGTCCCCTATGAAAGGTTTTTATCCAGTAAGATTTACTATATAATTCTAAAGCACATATGCATCTTTCGACCTATAAAGACATACTATATTATTATATGAGTGTAGTACTGCAGTAAATCGATAAAGGTTTTATGTTTGCATAATTTGGATCTTTCATATTAAAATATTGCACACACGCACGGACGACATGGTATTCGTATGAATATTTATAAGACAAATTTACATATTGAAATTAGTTCACTTACCAAAAAGTGCATTTGATTTGATTTGATACATCTCCAACCACCACTTGTTTTTATTTTGTACTCTTCAAATTTCTCAAGCATTTCTGTGTGAAGAGCAAACAAGCACTCGGTCACTCTTCGATGGAAGCCATATTCAGTGCTCTCACAATCAAATTTTCGAATTCCTTAGAAAAAGCTCGAAAATTCCTCAGATTTCCTTAAAATTCCTTAAATTGGTAAAATTACTACAAGGCCTGATCACATAGTTGCAAAAAGTGTTTTTTTCAGAATTTTTCAACTGAAAGTTTTTTAAAACCGTATTTTTTGAAAATTTGAAGTCTCTAGACCGTCGGAAATGGCATTTTTAGAGTCTTTCCTACCCAATATTTTACTAGTATTGCCTAACAATGAATATAAGTATTGCTACTTTCAGTTTAATTTTAATGGGAAATTGAGAAAATTTCGGAAATTTGGAGTCTCCAGATCGTCAGAAAGGGTATTTCGCAATTGCCCCCTGCCACAACAAGTCTCAACGTCTTTAGTTTGTTTGATTGTTATCTCTAATTCAGATTATAGAGTTCACTTTTTTATGCCCTGAGAATTACCTGAATTTACCTGAAAATCTACAGGAAATCTACCTGAAATTGTTCATGAGCAATATTAGGGGTGTTGCACCCTCCCTCCCGGTCGCTACGGCCCTGAGAACTTAGAAAATCTGTAGATTTCAGAAGAAACAGCATACACTGACATTTAACTTTTGGGAATTTTAATGGAAAGACAGCCATATGTAGATTTTATACGACATAGAGAACATACGAATATATGTAATTATGTGCATATAGTGTGTTTCAAGTTTAAATCTCATTTGCGTGGCGTGGTTATTCTCCGTCCAGGATAAAATGTTTCGGAAATTCCTTAAAAAAATCCTCAAAAACCTAAATTCCTTAAAAAAATCCTTAAAACTCTTCAAAATTCCTATTTTTAAGGATAATTCCTTAAAAGTGAGAGCACTGGCCATATTGCTTTGGTTTCGCGCGTTTTTTCCAATTTCGCGCACTAATTTATTTGAATTTTAAAGATGGAATACCGCTGACTCGTATGTATTGCAGTTTCAGATATGTACGTATCTTGTCTATGATCTAGTGCCGACCTGTTTTTAGGGAGAAAGGCATATGCTGTGCGACCAAGCCTCTGTGTCGGAATTCCGACGCAGATCAACAGCCTGAACCAGGGCCAGAGGAGGTTCGACCATTGAACTATAAATAAACTGGAAGGCTAACTGCTATGATCAAGGCCTATGATTTGATGAAGCCAAAATAGTTTTTCTGAGTTATGAGCAGAAATACTTGACCCCAAACGTCCGGCTATATATCAAATTGAAGCTATTGAAAATTGCTATTCGGTGTGGAAATTTCAAGACTTCAGCGAAAAGAAAAATATTTAAAAAATACAAAAACAACTGCAAAACGGCAAATTATCGGTAATTATTTTTGTAGTTTTTCAATATTTCCCTTTTAGCTAAAGTCTTGAAATTTCTACACCAAATAGCGTTTTTCAATAGCTTCAATTTGATATATAGCCCAACGTTCAGTGTTGAGTATTTTTGCTCATAACTCAGAAAAACTTAAATGCACTGGCTTCAATTTCCCCCCCTGAGTTAGCCTTCCAGTTTATTTATAGTTCAATGGGTTCGACAAGCAGGCCGCAAAGCATCATGGGTTTGAGTGCCTAATTCCAGGCGTGGCTTCAATGACTCTTTGACTGTCGTGGAGTGAACATCTCTCTGAGTAAACAAATATGGAAGCATTCGAAATACAAGATTGTCAGGCTGCAAAACTTCGTGAAAATAGCATGTTATTGCTGTATTGTTGCGATCCTCATTATGGCTTGTGTTTTAATACTATACCAAGTTTACCTTATATTAAATTGCATGGGACGTGCTGTCATTTTAGCTTTATAAATAATCCGTCTGTCAAAGCGAAGGAATTGTGTTTATTAGTTTATATATTAATTCCCAATAGCGAGGCCCTTCTTTCTAAGTTGGATGGCGTTAAATATCTGTGTATCATCAACGTGAAAACAAGCGCAGTATTTAAGGTTAGTATATTACAATGCATTTAATACAGTTGACTTGTTATTTGGTCAAATTTCCGCTTTGCTGTTTTCAATATTGCACTGTAATTTTATAAATACACTGTACAAATTATGGCGTAATATTTCTAATAATTTAACCCTTTAGTTTGACCCTACTCCTGATGAGTTTGCTAACGAAAACACCCAGCATATGCTTTTGATTTTGGATTTCGATGTGGATTATATATTGACAGCGAATAGAATTGATGATGAACATTCAGATGATGAACATTGGTTCTCAGATGGACTTGAAGGTATATTGTTATTCAGTTATTTGTATGGTTTTATAAATTTTTGCTGAGTGTGATGCCTGTTTGTATCTAGTTGTGGGTGGTTGTTTAATTAAATGTGCAAACTGTAATTTAATATTTTTTTAAAATTTTCATCTAAATATTGCTGTTTGTATATTTTTGCTAATTTTAGAGATGACAAATATGTATCAAATAATAATTTCCTTGTTATGATTTTGTAGAAAGAGATTTACTTGAGTAGTTGGCTGGTCTTGAACCTGTTCAAGATGTATATGATAATGAAAGAGGTGATCAAGGTGATAGGGCAGAAAGTGATGACAAGTTAAGTGATGAAGACGAAAGTGATGGGGAGGAAGAAATCGCCCACTCTGTACCATTCAAGTGCATCGGTGCTGCTCATGAGAAAAACTACTGACATCATTTGGAAAATTAAGGCATAATACCTCGCTCTTCATGAACAAGATAAAACAGTGAATTCAATGTAAGAATACGGCCAGCACCATTGAATCCAAGGGACCCAAGTGCAATGGTCAATTCCAGCTTTTAGGTTATGAATGCAGGGGGTGATGGGAAGTAAGGTATCATATTGCTGATAATGCTGAAAAAATAGAAATGGTGGCCATGTAAACGTGGAGAGATAGCTGTTGTAAATATTGAAATATTTTGGTTGTTTGGGTAGATTATTAAAAATTTTCAGCATAATCAGCAATATGATACCTTACTTCCCGTCACCCCCTGCATGCATAAATTAAAAGCTGGAATTGCCTATTGATCTAGACTATGGAACTGTATGGACACATGTTGGTTATATTGCTTCTGAACTATGCAAGTATTTGCACCCACTAATTGCTGCAGGAGATGTCATGGATGTCTATGTTCAGTGTATCAAGTATAGGGTTGACTTTTTAAATTAAAAATAGGATTTTATCAAAAAATTTTCATAAAGACACCTGGGGCCGGTTGTTCAAAGGTGGGTTAGCGCTAACCCTGGGTTAAAATTTAACCTGCTGTTTTAGTTTGTGTACTTCTGCACATAGATCTGTGTATTTCAAAACTTCAGAGAAGTAAACTCCTATCAATCCAGACAAGATCTCTGAAGAAATATTTCCAAATTTATAGAAAAGCTGTCAGGAAGTTTGCTTCAAATTTTAGGTTAACCATGGGTTAAACTAACCCAGCTTTGAACAACCGGCCCCTGGTGAGTGGAGACTCGAGTGGTAGGAAAAAGCATGAGTGTATGTTGACAGATGTTTTTTATATAATAAATAGCAACTACCAAGCTATGTTTAGCAAGTTATTAGTGCATTTATTTCAATTGGCTAACTTTTTTAGTTTTTCCGGCATTTTTTAAACAAACCATAGGTTATGAATGATAACTGGGTATATCAAATTAAACCAATTTGTCATGTACACTCATGCAAATAAGACTAAGTACATAAATAACTGTAAAAAATGTACTTTAGTAAATAAATGAATATTTATTCATACACTTGACCTACTAAATAATAAAACAAGAAGATGTCTATTTATATAATATTTATTAAATTGATCAGAGATCCCACTTCAGCTCAGAAACCACTGCCAGCAGGGAAAGACCCCACAATAACATGCCACTTAATTTGTTATATGATACATAAAAACTTATTTTATTGCTTTAAAACAAGTGAAGCTCTCTGCTGGCTTGAAATGGGCTGTTATGACACTGATTTGTCCATGCTGAGGATTCCGCAGCTCGATTTGCAACAAAAAACCCAGTATCAGGCGATCAGCTCGTCTTAAAATACGTACACGATCCAGTCGCGTCGGCCAAAGACAACAAAACTTTGAAAATCGCACAGATATAAATTCTAAAAAAATATTAAAACAACTGCTAAGTCTTCTAAATAATATTTTAACACTTTAACAAAAATTCATTGAAAATATCATCTTTGATGGCGCATTTTCTTTCCAAGGTATTAGATGCCATTTTAGCGAACGTCGAGTTGACAATAGTCACTTCAACGGTCAATATCTCGAAAACTGCCGGGGGATCACCGGGATCATTCCAGCAGATTTAAAGCTTATACTTTTGTCTTGATGACTACCAAAAATGAAGAAAATCGAACCATGGGAATTCTAGATATTTCATTTTAAACATTGTAAACATATTTAGACTTGAGTCAACACGTCGCGGGGAGTCGACTAACTTCAAACATCAAAATAACATTGAAAATAACATTTACCTCAGAGATTTCTGCAGATATCACCAGATCTTTAGCAGTAGTACTACTACACTTGAAATTTTGCAAGAAAATTTTAATATTAATATTTTTTTCCGATTTATTTTCCGTCGAATGCAAATTTTTCTGTCCAAATTCTGCAGATAACACGATGGAAAATAGAGCGATCTCATTGGTCGAGAGGCTCACGTGATAACTCGCTAATTGCTTGTCGTAATGTCGTACCCACTGAGCTATACTATATTACTGGAGGACCTGCTCGGGATAAAAAAGTGTCCGCAAAAACATGGCGGATCTGACGCCATTGCCATGACTACTGGTCCCTAGATTCATGGCAACTACCACTGCCCCAGCCGCGATCCTAAGCTTTCGACAATGTACTTCACCCCCCTGGTTTCAGCCCAAAAATTTTGTTTTCGAGGTAAAAATCTCATTGAAAATCTTGATATTTTTATCCCAGTTTGCTTGATTTACAACGGACACTGCCTTTTAATTGCGCCGCTCGTATGTATGAGAACTCTTCAAACAAGAACTAGAAGAATATTTTTATTCACCGGTAAGATTTTTACGGATTTTTATATATGAATATTTCTAGATTCTAGCTTGCTTGATTTAACCACTGATGGATTTAACTCGATAGAAATACAAATCCCTGTAGGAAAAATGGTTGGGAATTCTGTAATTTTATTGTTCTTGTGATTTACCACTAGCCTCTGTGTTTTCATATGGTTTTAAAGGCTGCTTGTGGTGTTAAAATCCTTACTGAGCACTTATATATTGATTTAGTACTACAGACTTCAGTGTTATAGAGATACGGTATATTAAAGCAAATTTTCCCTGACAAACTTTGAGTGATATATCGAGATATATATCCTTGCCAGGTTCTTGTAGCAGTTATTTATAATTTCATACTGTGTAGTTATATTAAATGTCACTTCTACAACAGGCAAACTGAAAAATTGCTTTGCTAGGCCAAAGATAATGTATCAAGTTCAAACCATTCAAATGATTCAATACCCATTGCAATCAAGCAATAACCATAAACCTCTGAATATATAAGCCCCAATGACAGACCCCAAATATAAGCCCTCCTGTGTAGAACGGCCACCATAAGAAATTCTGAATATAATTAAGCCCTCTCCCAAATTTAAGTCCCTCAGTCTGTGTTAGCCAATGGACTTATTTTTGGACAGGTATTTTTTAATGCAGCAAAGGGATCCATTCCAACAGCTCAGCCATAAAAAATGCTGATGATGCACACAAGCATTCAGAGGTTTACATGGTACATTCATCTGACCAACATAGTTTGTCAGAGTTATATAAATCCCACAGCCATTAGAGTTGTAGTTAAGTATTTGTAGGAATGAAGGGTGTGTACGTGCCAGCCAATGCATATTCTCTCAATCACTGCCCTTGGCATTGACCGAAATTGTGCCCTGACAATTAACCAATTAAATTGATGATTGATAACATGTTTGAGAGCATCTTCAGTGGGAGTGTTACTGTTCCCAGTATTGGAGTAGAGCCCAACTGTTCAGTTAGACATTATTTATGAACTTTCTCTCTTAGACCTGCATACATTAGATTATTTTGATATATTCTAATGTAAAATGAAACTTTGGGATAGTTAAGAAATACAATTAATCCATTTATAATGGACAATTGTCATCTTGACAAGTAAAATTTCCTGGCATATTAGACAGGCTTATAAATGCCAGAACTTATATATGTAATTACTGAGTGAGTCAATTTTATTTGACATACCATGATATTAATTAACCATTAGGTTGCATTGTGCCCTAATGCACCCTACTTTATTATTTTACTCTGTCTAACACCAGGCAGTTGTGGACTGGAGAGCCATGCATTAACATTAATATCAATAATGTCTAAGTGAACAGTTTAGGCTCTGCTCTACAGTAAATTTCCCTGTAATCGGAGTCTGGGATCTGTGACCCAATACATCTTCAGTGTCTTCATATGATACTGTCACTATTTTATATGTATAATGGACATTTCTCATTCAGGGCGAAACTGATGTAAGTCATGTGGACAAGAAATTAATACAAGTTCTTTCAAATGTGAAAAAAAAGAGTAGTGGTGCACTACCTCTTGCCAGACCTAACTGGCAGTGAGAACTAACAATGACTTTTCTCTATAATTTTGTGGGAATGTGTTATATTTACTCTGTACAAACAGCCAAAAAATGATGCATGAGCTCTAGTTTTAATAATACTGTATTATATATTTTAAAATTATTCACTGCATGGTCAAAGAATTATTATTATGAAATTAGCAATTTTAATTAAAATAAATAATACACAAAATCAAGCAAATTTTTGTCTTTAATTAATTTTGAAACATTACTGCAATACATGTTTCTTGGTATGGAGTTTCACTAACAACAGGGGCATGAACTCTAGCCTCCTCCACAGGCATCTCACCCGAGGAATTGAGTGATGGGAACCCATTGCAGGCTAAAACGCAAACAGGAAGGGGAAAATGGGCGTACGGGAAGGGAAAAATTAGGGGGGGGGGAGAAATTTGCCTGACTTTTTCGGATTGTGCCAGAGTTCCAAACTTGTCCCATTTATTTTTATAATAAGCCAATATTGCCCGACTGTGAAGCGAATATTGCCCAACTGGCTTTATTTGCCCAACAAACTGGGGGACTGCTGCCCCCCTCGCCCCCTGCCAGGTACGCCCATGCCTGCGGAGGAGGCTCAGAATAGATTATAGCGCCATAGGGGCTATGAATATGGAAGCCAGGTTGGCCTAGTTAGGAGAATAATTTATTATTTCTTTGCCGACACAATTCTATTGTTTTGACAATATTTTCATGACCGATGTTGTTTTGACTTTATTTTGAACAAGTCAGTCCAGTTAGTGTTCCCGCCTTCCTGGTGTAACTGAGAGCTTGCCTTGTTCAGGTGAGATCTGAAAACTGAGCCAGTCAGGTTGTCCATACAATTTGAAAGGAATTTCCACTATAAAAATAACCACACAGTGAGGTCTTGCTTACTGGCCTAGCTGTCGCATTATAACAACCCTTACCAAAAATATGCTAGCACTTGAGTCAATTAACCCAATACTCATTAAAAGAGATGGGACAAACAAGTTAATGGATGGCCTTTTAAAGATACATACAACAAACTATCAGAGAGCACACAATATACAAACTTGGGCAAAACATGCATTAATTTCTCAAATCAGCTGAGCAGCCTGAGCTTTGTCCTGCGCCAGTTCACCACAAGCTTATGCATGACAAAACCCGACCTTGGCTAAATCTATATATAAAACCTTACTTCCCTCTTTAATATGCTAGCACATCATAGTTTCATGTCAAATATTTGTCAAATTCATATACATGCACAACCATTAATTATTGGGATTGAGGGATGAAATTATTAGATTTTAAAGTTATAAAAAGGTTCGTCTACAACCACATAAATACTCGTGGCTTGTTTTCTAAAAAGTAGAGTACATTCTACCATTTATTCCTAACATTTTTTCCCAACACTTTTTCATGAAATATTTAAAATAGTAATGTGAATTTTGAAATATTTATAAATACCTGTTTATAGTCTGATAAATACGGATGTTTGCTCTGGCTTGAAGTATCGTTTTTGTCCACATTTCGGCTTTCGCGAGGTTTTAATAGTTTTTTGTTGTCTTTCACGCTCCACGGACGACTATGAACGTGTACGGCTTCCACACCTTTGAACAAATGGTCAACAGTCGAAAAAATATGTCGAAAATATCAAAACAACAAGTATTCACTGCAAAAAGCCGAAATATTTTTATAAAAACCAGGGGGGGGGTGAAAACTGTGGCGGGCTCATATTTGAGCCTTGTTCAGTGGCAATTACCATGAATTTAGGGACCAGTAGTCATGGAAATGGCGTCATTTTCACTCAAAATCCGCCATGTTTTTGCGGACACTTCGTTGACTGAACGAAGTATAGGAGCAGGTCCTCCAGTAATATAGTATAGCTCAGTGGCTCATACGGACCGCTCACGTAGCCAATCAGATTGCAGAAAAGCGTAAAATATGAATTCGGACCGCAAGAAAAAAAATATATATATATATTGATAAAGATTATATCAAAGTACATGAAGCACTTTGTATAAAAGACGTTTGTCAAAATAGGGCTTGTTTAAATACAAAATGTTCCACACTGTAAATGCGTTTCATCCCGTACTAGTATTAATTAAGTAACCATTATTTCAGTAACCATTCCATTAAGGCCCATATATCAACATTAATTCCAAAATTTAATCACAACTCTGCTATCGTCGTGCTGAGTAAAAATTTAAAAGGTTTGCCTAAAGCTAATCAGCAGGAAAGTTTCGACAGCTCAGTATAATTGAGTTTTGTAAATTTAATTATAAATGAAAATTTTAGCTCGAGAAGTTTTATTATTTGGCGCTATTAAAATATAGCGTGAATGGTTTTATCTGTGTGCACTTGAAACCACAATTACACAATAGTATCCGAAGAAAGACGCTTTGTTGACAATGTCTGTTGACGTGCTCGGACTGCTTGTGGTATTTGCGCCTAGCTGTTAAATATTCGTTGTACACATGCCAGAACGTAATTAACATTCTTGCTGATTAGCTTTAGGCAAACCTTTTGAATTTTTACTCAGGATGACGATAGCAGAATTGTGATGAAATTTTGGAATAAATGCTGTTATATGGGCCTTAATGGAATGGTTTAAAACGTCCTTTGGACTTTGGTGAGTATAGCTTTGTACTTTGTGTAGTATTGGTTTAAAAATAGGCTTAGATAATTTCAACGTCTGCTAGGAATTGAATGAATGAACAAATTCTTGAACTGTCTATGCCAATGTAGGCAGTTTCAATAATAGGAGCAAGCTTTCGTTGGTAGGGATCCAACAACCTGAAATATGTAAGGAGAATTTAAAAGTTTCGAAAGAAGGGCCTCTTCGCTCATGACATCCAAATTCTCCTTATATCCTTCAGGTTGTTGCATCCCTACCAACGAAAGCTTGTTCAGGATTTACAAACCTTCCGCAAAAGTGTATCATTTATTATTACAACATTTAATTTCCTTGTGAATGAGGTTCATTTTTCTTAGTTCACCTGCTATTCTATTGCCATGCATTGTCGGGGGCAAAATCTATTTTAAATTTCGACAAACTGTCGCCTGAGGTTATATAAAAGATCATTTGCCAAGAGTGATCTTAGAAGTTGATTTTACATACTGTAGTTTAACCTGCAGATGAAATGAATTTGAAGAAAGATTTGTACGGACAGGAATAAAACCACCTAGAAAATACAAGGACAACTTCGATATATCGAGCGAGGGCCATTTTTCGAGAAGTTACTTTGTATTTTCAGGCATTTTTCATTTCTTAAAATTTGTTTGTGGGCGCTATACATTACCCACACTGCATGCCACAGACATTAAATCAATCTTGTATATAACTATACAAGCTTACTACAGTGTAAAATTGAAAAAAATTGTCTTTCCAAAAAAAAATTGTCTTTCCATTGCACAAAGACCTTTTAGCCGATTTATTACTTAATGATAAGTTGCAAACTTTCATACACGAATACAACACTGATGAACTCATCATCACTCATATTTTATGTTATTGCATGCTTTAAGTTACAATGTATTATATAATATAATTATAACACTTTATGCCAGCACGCAATAGGAGTATAGATGTGCCAAGCTAAACTATTTACTGTATCTGCCATTTTTATATTTGCATGGGTTTTTTTCACAAAGTATAACATCAGGGGAGAATTGTCTACAGGGATAGCTATACCGATGTTCAATTTTGTCAAATAACCGTTTAATGGGTATATGTGGTCAAAACCATTCCACTAGGCGAATTTGTACACTTAAAGCGACCTGCCTTTGTCGGCATCGTTCATGTCGCATTCGTATTCCCGTTGAACGTTATGCCTTCCGTTTTTTCTAATGCAAGACAAATGATAAACCATGCAAATAAGTTCGCTCAGTGTCTCAACATTTTTCTAGTGATACTGGAAAAGCTTCAACATCGATCCACTTTTGAAGAATCCACACAACATCTGAAACTTAATTTTAGCTCAATGTCCATGCAACGTCTGAAACTGAGAACGACGTCTTCATAAACTAGCATTTTAAAATTCTCAAATTTTCGGTTATAAAGCCAAAATCAGAGATGCTAACATAAATATTCTTCTTTCTGCCAGTTGGCAGCTGGTAACAAAAAAAACCATCAGAGTGCAACTTTTATAGAAAGTTGGCTGGTCGTCTAAAAGTCTGATATCTGCACGTAGTTTTAATTTGTATCAGCGTCATTTTTCCCGCTGGGTATACTGTAGCTACTTAAAACGAAATCACTGCATGCAAATAATTACACTTCATAATAGGTTCAATTTGAATTATCGAATGTTTCTGTTAGCCGCTTTCTAAAAGCCTTTCTGTAAACTCAAAAACCACATGAATAATTAAAATAATTAAGTTACGCAAATTATTTATAGTGCAAATTATTTATAGTGCAAATTGCGGGAATACTTTATTCCGGTAACAGGGTTCGTAGCGGTCTTTGAAACCCTTGAAAGTCTTTAAATTGGAATGCAGGTCTTTGAGGTCTTTGAAAAGTCTTTAAATTGTGTGAAAAAGCGAAGAAAGCCTTGAAAGTCTTTAAATTCTTTAGTGAGGAATTGATTATACGATTTCCTAGCTAATAAAAGAGATTGATTGAATCAAGATTTTCGCAAATATCGACGAAAATGCGCATTTTAGCATGTGATTTGACGGGAATAAATACTGGGTAAAAATGGTGCTTACACTCGCAATTTTTCGACAGCTGATTGCTCTCAAAGGTCTTTGAAAAGTCTTTGGAAATAGGCAGAAAAAATCTTTAAAAGTCTTTGAATTTTTTTTGGTCTTGGAGACTACGAACCCTGGGTAACACCTAGTATATTCAATCATTTCGGGCAAGTGCCCAAAAGAAAAGTTAATTAATGAAGGGCTGGATGGTATAGACAACTATATTTTGTTTTCATATTCAAAACCCGAGATTATGTGAGACATGCTTGTTGACTATTTTCTTTCCCCTTAGTTACGAATTGCAACAAGCAAATGTGAATTCATTTCCGTTTGGAATAACTTTGAATAATTACAGTATGGAAAATATCAAAACCAGTTTGAAACATAGTACTGCAAATTAAAGGTGTAGACACTTGCGTGCATGGTTACTGTTTCTAGTTACTACGCGCGTATGGCAGCCATTACAGACTGCATGCATAATATTGTAAGTAACGTAAGAATATATTTTTGAACATTAATCTATTTTCCCTGGTCTTGTACGAATTCAACTTTATCTAGTGCTTTTTAAAAAATGGCTCACTTAAAATATTTTACCTCTTGACTATGTAAAAAGGTATCGCAATTGCAATAACTATGAAAATCTTTCACTAAAGCTAGGAGCTTGCATGCACTGTACCCTCAAAGTATGTGTTTTGTTTTCACACATACACTCCGTGTTTTGCCTTATAAATTCTTAGGCAAAATGACGATTATAGTCTTGTGAATCAAAATGTATAATTCTATATCAGAATGTATGATTTTATATCAGTATTTATGATTCTATATGACTTTGAGTGCATTAATATTTTGGGTACTTATTTCAGCATATGCATGGGTATTGCTTCCCCCTGGTGATAAAATCATGCGTACCTGCTTGGAATTCCTTTGATTGATAGCAGTCGGAGCGCGCGTAATTCGGTAATGTGGTTTCTTCACAAAATGTGCATTGCATTTCTGGCCATATCTGAAGACCCACAAGAAGATGGATATAAGGTGATTATTGCAATGAACAGAGATGAATATTTTGATCGACCAACGAAAGAAGCGCAATTCTACAAAGGAGATCCTGACATAATAGCTGGTGAGAAGTTACGTTTAGTTTATGTGGATACCTCGATGAGCAAAAAGCTTTGTTGGGAAAACTTAACGTTATGAATAATATTAAGAGCAAATAAGGAAAACTATAGTCGACGTAAGTACGGTTACAGCAGCCATCATGCATGCACGGTATAAATACTGAACTCACCGCAATATATGTTAGGTTAGTTTTAAGCCAGAAGTTAAAAAATTTCGAATGTTCTTGATATTTAAGAAATTATGGGCTTGCAAGAACAATTTTTCTTTCAACGTGTATATTTAGAAAGCTTATTCATGTCATATTTTTTTCTTTCCTTTTTATTAAAGTAACGCATAATTTTACGCTAGTTGTCAATACTAGTGCCGTACGTGAACATATTGCAACAACATGTCATTATAACGGACATTCCCGCGGACGATGACGCGTATATATAAGTCAGAATAATACTCATCCTCTCACGGGCATTATTAGTGCGGCAAGCGAACAACTCCTAGAACATGACAAGCTTTTATTTGTTAGAAGTGCTTTAATCAGGCAAATATCTTTAACTATATATGACTTCATAAAATTTAGAAACGACATGCTAGTTTGATCATCTAACGAGTCAACCTACATTTCGTCATCCATAACCCCCAAACGTTTCCATTTGCGAGATATTTTCGCTCACAACAAGTCATTCTTTGATTTCAGTGGTCTAAGAATTTTGTATAGTTTTCAGCCTTCAAAACATGGATTCCACATTTCTTTTGGATTTGCCTCCAGTTGTAAGGCTTTCATATAATGATTTGCTTTGGCGTATATAAACACGCGGCCATGCAAAGCAAACCATTATATGAAAGCATTACAACTGCGAGGCAAATCCAAAAGAAATGTGGAATCTGATTGTTCGTAAAACAGTAAGGAATGAATATACCTTGGATTATATCAGCAATAAAAGATAAAATGTTTATGCATGACTGTTTGGGGGTTATGGATGACGAAATGTAGGTTGACTTGGTCTTTCAATCGTTTCGTAGAATCGAATATTTGGATCTTCGTCTTTTGGCAGCGTATGTATAATACGACTTACATCATATTTAAATGCTTTCTTCGCATATAAATAAGACTACGATCGCTGATTCCTCCTTTTTCTCAATTATCTCAAATTTTTGCTGTTTTGGTACTGCCTGTAACAGATGACAAATTGAAAAATATGCAAGACTGTTGTAATGTGGAAACGTTCAGCCAACTATAGTATGTGGCTGCCAGTACGTACTTTAAAGGACCAGTCTGTAACTCAAGAGATACAAGTGCTGTCACACATATTATATATATATATATATATATATATATATATATATATATATATATATATATATATACTCTGGCAATGGTTTGATGTCCCACATTCGTGAGACATCAAAGGTAACTATTAATAGTGGTTACTTTCATCCTGCTCATCAGCACTACACTGATGAGGCCCAAAAGGCCGAAACGCGGTACCGTCTGTAGTTCGTCTGTAGTTAGTATATATATATATATATATATATATATATATATATATATATATATATATATATATATATATATATATATATATATATATATATATATATATATATATATATATATATATATATATATATATATATAT
>CACRXK020007058.1:0-23673 GCA_902702795.2 Paramuricea clavata
CAGCATGGTTCATACCTGGAGCAATTATTAACTGCAAAGCCTCCGCCTTGCATAACTACATTATTATTACATTCGTAATACCTGTTGTATATATTTTGCGTTGGGATTTCCGTAAAATATATCGCGGGTAAGGCTTTTTGTCCGCATCCGCATTTTATCCTTTTTGTCCGCCTCCGCATTTTATCCCTTTTGTCCGCATCCGCATTTTATCCTTTTTGTCCGCATCCGCATTTTATCCCTTTTGTCCGCATCCGCATTTTATCCCTTTTGTCCGCATCCGCATTTTATCCGTTTTGTCCGCATCCGCATTTTATCCGTTTTGTCCGCATCCGCATTTTATCCCTTTTGTCCGCATCCGCATTTTATCCTTTTTGTCCGCATCCGCATTTTATCCCTTTTGTCCGCATCCGCATTTTATCCTTTTTGTCCGCATCCGCATTTTATCCCTTTTGTCCGTCCGTCCGTCCGCGTGTCCGTCCGCGTGTCCGTCCGTCCGTCCGCATCCGCGTTTTATCCCAACCCTATCCCAACCCCAGTCAAACTATTTTGTTCTGACAATACAACAAAAATGGGTTGGGATAAAACGCGGATGCGGACGGACGGACGGACACGCGGACGGACGGACGGACACGCGGACGGACGGACGGACGCGCGGACGGACGGACGGACGGACGGACGCGCGGACGGACGGACGGACGGACGGACGGACGGACGGACGGACGCGCGGACGGACGGACGGACGGACGGACGCGCGGACGGACGGACGGACGAAAGGGTTAAAATGCGAATGCGGACAAAAAGGATAAAATGCGGACTGTTTCATTGCCCTAACATAATTCGTTATTTCGGAGACACAATTCATAGACTTAGTACATGGTAAATTCCAGCTAGAGTTTCAGCGGCTTGCCGAAATATATGTGAGGTCATAGAGAATTGTGCTGGGTTTTTTCTCCCCGTAGTAAAATACCATTAACGGTGGTGTTGATTTCTGGATGAAAACAGCATGAATGCAACATAATATACGAAATGCACAGAGCTAGTGCTGATGCCTTACCCGCGATATATTTTACGGAAATCCCAACGCAAAAATATATAACAACAAGGTAATTACAACAGGGTATTAACAACAGGTATTACGAATGTAGTAATCAATATTAAAATACACGTAGTTATGTAAGGCGGAGGAGGCTTTGCTTTGCAGTAAATAATTGCTCCAGGTATGAACCATGCTGAATAGTCAAATTAGCGAGCACAAAGCAAATATTATAGTGACTTTAAAGAAATTTCTATAAATGTTTAATTAAGACGTTTAGTGTTTAACTGCTAGACGTACATCCAGGCTCTAAATAGTTACTTTCAAGAAAAATTAGGTAGATACTACAAATGTTTAAGTTGTTAATAAACAACCTCAAGAAATCGGATTTTGTGCAAGGCTGCCAAGACTGATATTCTATTTTTTTTAATATTCTGGAGGAAACACAGTGAAGGTTAGTTTTTGTAGTGAATACTATTTATCAATACTGCATAATCACTGTTGATTTGAAGCTCGATTTGAAGCTCGATGATTGTCGGTGAAACGAGGACGCAAAATCAATGGACAATGGCGGATTTTCAAGAAAATCATTAATTCCAAACTAGGCCGTTTCAATTTTAATAAGTTTTTGTTCCAACTGTGTCTTTAAAGGTTTATAACTATATATTTTGAAAGCTTCAAATGCGTGTGTTTACATGCGCAGCAAGGCGAGATTTTGAAAATGTAATAGATATTTTTGAATTTCCATGGCATAACAACAGTTTGTTGCGAACATTTTCTCGGCGAATTTTCTACTAACCTGAATATAAATCCAACTAAAATATAGGCATTTTCATAAGCTTTCAAACCATCCGAGTTGGGGGTGTATGTCGTTAAATTTCGAATTAATATAAGCGGTTGAACCTCGTGCCTAAAACCAGACATTATATTGTCCGACTAGAATGTGTATTCCGACGGCAATTTTTACATCCTCGTTTAGGCAACGAATTCTCGCACAAATATTCTAGCTACAATATTATAGCTCGTACCAAAATGTAGCTGAATTCACCAGCTATCTGACAATATGTGTAAAATTATTGTAGCTGTAATATTCGCACAGATATAGTCGATTAAAAGTCGTACGTTTATGTTGCATTAAACTTTCTAATTATAATTCTGGTTTCAATTATTAATAGTTTTGTTTACATTGTGTGATTTTGACCCCGTCGTTTAGACAACGTTTTCTCGCTCAATATAGTAGCTACAGGAATATAGCTCCCACTAAAATGTAGGCATTTTCACAAGCATTCAAACCATCTGCGGTAGGGGTGAATATCGTTAAATTTCGAATTAATATAAGCGGTTGAAACTCGTGCCTAAACCGGACATTATATTGTCCGACTAGAATGACTGTGTATTCCGACGGCAATTTTTACACCCTCGTTTAGGCAACGAATTCTCGCTCAATATTCTAGCTACAATATTCTAGCTCGTACCAAAATGTAGCTGATTGCACCAGCTATCTGGCATATGCGTAAAATTATTGTACCTGTAATATTCGCACAGATATAGTCGAATAAATGTCATATGTTTATGTTGCATTACTGTAAACTTTCTATTAAATTGTAATTCTGGTTTCAAGTTTTGTTTACATTGTGTGATTTTGACCCCGTCGTTTAGACAACGTTTTCTCGCTCAATATTCTAGCTACAATATTGTAACTCGTACCAAAATGTAGCTGAATTCACCAGCTATCTGAAAATATGCGTCAAATTATTATACCTGTAATATTCGCACAGATATAGTTGAATAAATGTTTATGTTGCATTGTGTGATTCGTTGTCTAAACGAGTACTGAGGGTGTCAAAATTACCGTCGGACAATATAATGTCTGGTTTAGCCTTTAGGCACGAGTTTCAACCGCTTATATTAATTCGAAATTTAACGATATTCACCGTAAGTACTAAAGTAAGGAACGACCTACAACGACCTACAACCACCTACAACCACGTACAACCACCTACAACGACCTACAACCACCTACAACCACCTACAACGAGCCTACAACGATCTACAACCACCTACAACGAGCCTACAACGACCTACAACCACCTACAACGAGCCTACAACGATCTACAACGACCCTACAACGATCTACAAAGATCTACAACGGCCCTGCAACGACCCACAACGATCTACAACGACCCTGCAATTATTTACATAAGAAATTTAAATTTCACACAACGACAACAACAATCTAATATAGTAAAATATATCAACAAGAATAGTATAATCTAGATAGACTATGTAACGATTAATATATATTACAATAAGAATACTCAAACTAGGAACTAAAAAAAGTTAAAATTAGGTCTTAGAGTTGTAAGTTAAATGTTAAAATTACGTCTTTAAAAACTTTTTCGCAAACATTGCTGGGATGAAGGAGTGTCTGAATCTGTCCGTGTGAATTCGTGGAAGATCATGCTCATGGTACTTACGAAAATTTAGATTGGGGCCATGTCTTGGCGGTAAAAGACTGAAGAGTTTGTGCGAGGGTACTGAGATTCTTTCAAACTGGTTATCGCAGAGTTCCTGACGTCTGTTATGTAAGGTGGTTAAACCGCCAATTGGCCCATATTGACCCTAATGGCCTCAATGACCCTAATAATAACCTGCTGTTCTATCTCACTGAGATAGAACAAAAAACAATGAAAATATGCATTAAATTGGATAATGCACGAACTCCTCGCTCGGTCATTACTTTTAAGAAGGCCTCGGAGCTCATGCATTATCTAGCCTGCGAACAGGCCTGTTCGCAGGCTAATGCATTATCCTATATATAGGCACAGAATAAAGACATACAGAAGTGTAACTTCCATCACAAAACCGTAAAGCTACGTTTACACGCTGCGATTTGTCGGGCCGATTTTGAAAAAAAATCGATGTCCCTTCCTCGACATTTAGCGATTTAAACGTTCAATTGAAGCTGTCCGCTCTCTCGTCTGTTCATATTATAGTTTTCTGCGTGCGAAAAGAGTTCAACAACTTTACAACGGAAGAAAAATCGTTGAATCGTAAGAAAATCTGTGGTTTTGTTACAGATTTTTCTCCCGATTTTGTGAATCGCAATGTGCTGACGCGAGTACTCACGACAGGTTATTTACATAGAGCGGGCAAAATCGGCCCGACAAATCGCAGCGTGTAAACGTACCTTAAGGCGCTTTTTTACCGAAATAGCTGGCGCCATGTTCTTAGCAAGTGAGAGGCATTCACCCCCCTGGAATATTAAATTTTCAATATGTTTTCAGGGGGTGACTGCCTCTCTTTAGGGCACTTGCTAAAAACATGGCGGACTGAAAAAAAACCCTTACGCGAAATTAACCTGAAGTGAGATCTCTGTATGTACTTCCTCTGTGATATAGGCCTGATCGCAGATTATGGCGATCACGACTTTTGAGTGATGATATTTATAAATTTTCATTTACTTCGGGACACTTCGGCACTTCGCGCCAAAGTGTAATTTACCGTGCGACATGGTATGCTGCTTCACAGCCATTAAATATACTAAAATTTCGGAAAATATTTAATACATACGAGCTGGGTCGTTGTAGGATTGCTATAGGGTCGTTGTAGGTGGTTGTAGCGTCGTTGTAGGTGGTTGTAGCGTCGTTATAGGTGGTTGTAGATCGTTGTAGCGTCGTTGTAGGTGGTTGTAGGTGGTTGTAGATCGTTGTAGCATCGTTGTAGGTGGTTGTAGGTGGTTGTAGGTGGTTGTAGGTGGTTGTAGGTGGTTGTAGGTCGTTCCTTACTTACTTTAGTACCTACGGCTAAAGAAATGTACATCACTCAATGCTTTAATGAATGCTTTACTGAAATACTCCTAAAACAGTATTATACTACACTAGGAGGAGTTATATGTACTGAAAAACTAGATAATATTTATATTTATATTTATTTACAAGAAATTAGTCTTCATAATCACTGTATGACACATATATTAGGCGGTGATTATAGAATGATGTTGTTATATGTTATAAACAACAACAATGGCAAAAGCGACAAACGACAATAACCACAACGACAACGACAACAACTCTAAGACTACAAAACGAACATATAGTACAATACAAACGATTCAAAACGATACTAATTAGCTACATTAAGTGACTTAATTGAAGGCATGGCAAGTGTTTTGAAACTTGGGGTTGATTGGCAAAGATTGTTAAATGGGATGTGATTCCAGGTAACGATTGTTCTTGGATAAAATGAAAACTTATATACATTGACACACGACTGAATTTGGCGGTAAGGACAGATATTAGGCAGCCTGGATGCTCTAGTCAAAGGACACACGTCATCAGGAAGACTGATTCCAACAAGGCCTTGATGGATCTTGTAGAACATAGTGGCTTGGTGTAGCAGTCGCCGTTGTTGGAGAGTAGAGAGTTTGGCAAATACAAGGGCAACGGCAACGGCAATATGGTCATCAACAATAGCATTAATCCTCAAAGACAAAGGCAAATGTAAATTACATGGTCCTAAGCGTTGTGCAATGCCGTAGTTGTTGAAACTAGTACGTGATTTGCACATTTTCACGGTGCATGACTACGGCAACGGTTAATTCGTTCGATGTTATTTGAGGTGTTTTATTTGAATTCGCGGACTATTTTTACTTAAGGGTACGTTTGAAAGAAACAGGAATACTTAAAGAGGCAAACTAAGTGTAGTAACGTATACTTTGGCTCAAATACAACAATATAAGCAATTATATTTTTCCCGTTGCCGTTATCGTTGCCGTTCTAGGTTGCCAAACTCTCTATTGTCCCAACCCAGGTGGTCGATCATTGGAGAGACGTGGCTAGCTCTGGAATAGTCAAAACAAGAAAAGACATCAAAATCAAGACATTGAAAAGTCAGCTTAAAGACCACTTACCGTCTATTTAGACTAGACTACTCTCTATTTAGCGGACTATACTAAAAACTTATAGATATCGATCAGTCGTTTTTATATTTAACTTAATTCGTAGAAATTGTAAATATTTAAAAATTGTAGTTTTTATGAAATAATTTTGTAAATGGGTTCTGAAAAACCCTTTTGGGAGAAGCCATTAATTTTAATAATAATAATAATAATAATCCGTGCAATCTGTTTCGTAATTTTTGAAGCTTGCATCCCAAGCTTTCCCTAAACTCGTTCTGCCTCATGTAGTACTGTCTGCATGGGATAGTTGTGGAAGTTTACAGGATAAGCTACAAAAATTACAAAATCGAACAGCTCGAATAATTACTAGGAGCAACTATGAAATACGCTTTTCGCAGATTTTAAAATACCTAAATTGGCCGGTATTGGAAGATAGGCGAACAGTGAAAAAAAATCTTTCTTGATTTATAAAATAGGCCAATCTTATATCCTTTGAAGCTGTTTAATCGAGCTATAATTACTTCATGGTCGCATTAATACATGAGGTATGACCACAATATTGTTATTCCTAAACCAAACAGCATTTCTTTTGAAAAACAGCCTAGAGTATAATGATATACGGAACATTGGTATGGAATTCAATACCAATAGAAGTAGTCCGTGTGTTGAGTGTGACCTCGAAAAGTGCCTAGAAAACGATTTTCAATAAGCATGTCTTAGATCTGAAATACTTTTACGGGAACTAAAGCCTGCAGCACACGAGAGCTATCTGCTGAGCCAAAAGTTACTCGTGTCTGTTAGCTCAGCCGATAGCTCACCGATCAAACATGTTTGATACGTGAGAAAAGGTTGCATGAGGCAAAAAACTCAGTAAAATGTACCCGCACACGGTGAGCTATCGCCTGAGCTAACAGGCACGAGTAACTTTTGGCTCAGCAGATAGCTCTCGTGTGCTGCAGGCTTAACATATTCGAATGCGCTGAGTTCCCATTCCGTAGACCCGCAGTTTTTTTTTCACAAAATGCTATTTATTTATCTTCACTAATTTCACAGCAAATTTTTTCATTGTTCAACGACACGCAGGGGCGTAGGAAGCATCAAAATATTGGGGGGGGGCACCGGCTTCTTGGGGCACTTTAGGGTTATTGAAAAGGGCACCAAAAAAACTTTTCCCGGAAATGTTGGCGACGGGGGGGGGAGAAAAAGAAAAATTTTCCCGTCGTACCATACCGAAATTGCACGTTTTGACCAAATTTTTTTAAAAAACTTGGAAATTTCCAAACCGAAAAGGGGCACCTTTGATGTTAATTTAGTATTTACAGCCCTTGTACAAAATTAAAAGGGCAATTTTCATCACAAAAAGTGCACTTTTAGTCCTTTGAAAAAATTTGGAGGAGCACGTGCCCACGTGCCCCCCCGGTTCCTACGCCCCTGATGACACGGATTGATGACGATACACGATTATGTACTCAAAAGGACCAATTTCTATTAACTATTCTTCCTTTTAACAAAAGACCGGTTTTGCTCGAATCATTTTCATTATGCAATCTTATGCGTGTTGCACGTAAACAACATATCTTGTCTACAACTTTGCCGAGAAGGTACAGATAATTCCTTCTAATATCCTTAGTTCTGGATCTATATATCTCTATAAAATCACAAGGACGTTAATGTCAAGTCTTTGGGCTATGTTTCTGGGCTGAGAAATAATTCCCTACATGCGATCAAAATGTTTTAGACTCGGTTTACACTATACCGGATTGCTATCGGAGTGGGTCAAATTTTGTAGGTATCGAAAGGCTGTGAAGATTTTTAATCTCGGAGACCCAAATAAACATGCCAATTCTGTCAAACTAATAAGCAGTTGCTACTAACCATTGCTCCGTAACGGCAAAAGAAGATGTCGTGACCAGCGAATCCGGTATAGTGTAAATAGGGCCTTATACAACGATGTAAAACCGACGGTAATCTATATATAATGGATCAGCATTCAAATTTCCAACACGGTTTCCGAGACGTAATTCAAAAGATAACTTATCACTGCATTTGAACTATTACATCAGTTGGTGTTATACTGTGTGATAAGCGAATATTATTGGAAAGGGGCTTCTATATACGTTGAAATCTTCAAATGAACAGCTCATGCACACATTTATCCACTTCGTGGTAAGTTTACAGAGCATATTTTATACTTTGCGACTGATCTTTGTCTTTGATATGAACATTCATTCTTATAGTTTAAGGTTATATTTAAGATTGATCCTGTCGTAAGTCTTCTACCTGCAACCATTCGACAATCTTTCATTTTAGCGTTGTTTTGCCGTTACGTTGGCTTCGCGACGACAACGACAACAACAACAACAACAACAACAACAACAACAACAACAACAACAACAACAACAACAACAACAACAACAACAACAACAACAACAACAACAACAACAACAACAACAACAACAACAACAACAACAACAACAACAACGACGACGACGACGATGACGACGACTAAAAAAGGGGCCAACTGAATTTCACAATCTGTAGTTTACCCGGCAATTCCTGCTTTTGGAGTGGCCCGTTGCAAATTTTCTGGCCCTCTATAACTTAGACTCGGAGCAATTTGCGCAATGTACTAGCAAAAAGTTCATGGTCATTTGTGTCGTGGGGCCGTGCCCCCATAGAGGCAGTCAAACACCCTTCGGTTACGCCACTGGTGACGGCGTAATGGAATACACCCTTGTTGATCAAATCCAATTTTTTTTTTCGCGCATGTGTTGAAGAAAGATGTTTTGCTTCTCTGTACATAGTCCGTGAGAAAAAAACTTGAAATCCTTTCCATTTAAGATGGTCCTAACTCTAAGTTGAAAACAGTGTAGTTAGACGTAATTATCGAAAGGGTGTACTGTGTAAAATTCCTAATGTTAGCTGAATACAAAATGCGCGCATATATCGACAATTAATAATTTATAACTTGATCAAGTAGACCAGAAATCAATTCAGAACAGTTAGACATAAATAATCCTTGTTGAACAGACTATGAACTCAGCAAGACGAGATGTTTCAAGCATCTAATTAACGTTCCCTTTAATTAATTGCCTCATATTGTTTCTTTCGTTCCCTGTCGCCTGGCCAATAAGTGGCCATCCTGCTGCGCTCTTGACTTTAGTTCAAACGCAAAGTGTTTGCATTGCTTGTCTATTCAATGCAAGGTTTAGGCATGAAGATGGAGATTGAAATCTTCAACACATATTATGAGTTGCTCAAAATTCTGATATTTACCCACACACCTTACATTGCCATCACCTTAGTATATATACAGTAACGGAAATATGTCGTGGGGGGGACGATCCTCCCCATAAGGAATCTTCAATTTGTCTCTCGATTTTTCTCGCAATGTCCACTCTATTCTCTTTTAGTGACCAGGGACCACTACAAATCCAGCATTCTGATTGGCTGTACTCAACCACGGACCATTATGTAACGGACCAGGGGTTGAGACTAAAAAGATGGCGGGAAACTTTTGTTTTGCAAAGGTTTAATACTTGCCACAAAACTTTGACACATCATTGGATCTTTCGAACTTTTTTGAATTGAAACGTACTCTAGTTTATATTCATTTACATAGCGAACCAGAAAAGTGTTAGATATTCATTTAGTATGTCTTATTTTATATATTTATATTTATGAATGAATGAATGAATGAACATAATTTTTAATGAGGATACCAACTTCACAAGTAGTGGTTTACAGAGGGGTCCTCGGACAAGTAAACATATACTAAAAATAATTAAATTACAAATGAAAATAACTAGACAGAACAAACAAGTCATTACAATTCAGTTTTTTCGAGGCGGTTCTTAAATGAGGTTATCGAGGTGGAGCCTTTTAAATCATCATCCAAACTATTCCAGAATTCAGAAAGAAAATTTACCGTTGTCCAGTGACCCCACCTCCTCGAAGCCTTGGTTTTCCTGATCTTTTAGATCTGGTGTTCTATCTATGGAAATCACAATTAAGTTGCAGTGAAAACTAAATTGGTACGATAACATATTAGATATTATTGATGGCCTTTATGCAAATATATATGACTCGATGCTCGGCTCTTCTACGTTTTAATGATTTCCATATACTAACTTCTTTTACCGATTTTTCATATATATCGCCAACATTTCCGGGGGGGGATTTGTGTTGGATAATTTATGGAAATTAGTCCTCACAAAATAAAAAACTGTATGGTATGGATTTAAGGGACCGGTCATTATTTATGGCGGGGGGTGGCACCGAAGAGAAAAGGGTTGGGTAAACAAAATTTTGAGTGAGTGAAAGGTTGGGTAAATGAAAAACAAAACAACTCAAGGGTTGGGTAATAAAAATTTATTGTCATTTCCAAAGCATAACTCACTGAAATATTGGAGACTAAAAAGCAATGTCAACAGTCATATGTCAATACAATATGTGAATCAATCAGAGTCACTATCTTGATCATTTTCCGATTTGTTGGGAGACAAATGGTGTCTCCAAAGAAAGTACATGTGCAGACAACGTGAAACTTTAGACTGCAGAAAATTTCACAATCCGTTATCAAACTCATGTCACAGAGGTGGTAAGGGACTTAATTGTGTGACAACTGAATGGTATCTTTTTGTAATGTTTTTTGACCAGGGGTGGGTATTTCTTTTTTAATTGATATTTGAGGTTGGGTAATCAAATATTTTACTTTTTAATGGTTGGGTCAGCAAAATTTTTGCCACGAAAAACATTTCTCTTCGGTGCCACCCCCCGCCATAAATAATGACCGCTCCCTAATAGAGTCATGAAATTTAACACTCAGGGGCCAGTTGTCAACCTAAAATTCAAAGCAATCTCTAAAGTTTTGAACTGAGAAACAGACGTGCAGATCCACAAACTAAAACAGCAGGTTAAATTTTAACCCGGGATTAATAGCGCTAACCCACCTTTGAATATTCTGACTAAAGGCTAATTTCCACTCCGGAAAATAAGCTGCGGATCGGACCGGAACAAAATTCCAGAGACCGGATCGAAGGTACGTTTTTCCGATCCGGTCCGATCCCAATCTCGTACCCAGAGTATGCCCGTTCGCAGGTTATGTGCTGGGCATGATGACCTAACCTGCGAAAGAACATACTCTGGGTACGAGATTGGTCCGATCCAACAAGCGATTTGCAGTAAAAGGACAAGTGGAATGATCGGATTGGAAAAGGAAAAAAATGGAGCTCGTTCCAGTCTCACATTCTCCATTTTGTAAATTTTGTACAGGTATTTAATTTATGCGAGATAATACGGCATTTTGATTGGTCGCCAGGTTTAATCCACGGGACCGGAGTTCAACTTTTTATTATCCGGCCAAATCCGGCCAGCAATGTCGCCAGATCGATCGGAACCAACTGATTTCTACTGATGGCGCATGCGCGAATTTTGTTTTTTGTTCCTATCCGTCGCCAACTGTACCCTGTGTTCCAGACAATGTCTCAAGACCTTTAAAAGCCTGAAAACCTCTGGCACCCAGGGTATCTCAGGGCCGTAGGAAGCTCTTTTCGATTGGGGGGGGGGGCCGAAGGCCCGAGGAAATTTTTAAATTTAGAGTCTCTAAAATGCCATTTCCTGGACTTTGGGGGAAGATTTAACAGAATTCTGATAGAGGGCGCTGAAGGGGTAAAATGGGAACTGGGATTGATCTATTTTTAGACTGGGAAAATGGGATTTGGGTTGCTGGGACTGGGATTTGGCCACTGGGAATGGGAAATAAAGTCCTCAAAAATGGGAATGGGATTGAGGTAATGCGAGTCGATTCCCAATTTTTCTGCATTTTGAGTATTTTAAAATACAATTTTGATCCGTTTTTGGTGTCTTTGGTCATGATTTTTGTTGTTAACTATATTATTCACAGCACTACCTGCGAACAGGCATACTCTGGCGCCCGGAATTCTGGGTTTTCTGATTATGCGTGTCTCAGAATGCTGCAAATGCCATTTCCGGGATTCAAATTTAAAAATTTTCCGTGCCTTCGGCACGAGCCCCCTAATATTTCATAAAGTGTCCGCCACTTGCTTAAAAGGTCTTAAAACTGTTTATTCTACCGATAAATAAAGTGTTTTTTATTGACTGGGATTTCAATAACTGGGACTGGGATTTCTAATAAAAATCCAACTGGGACTGGGATTTTGCCAAAATTTCAGGTGGGAAATGGGATTGGGACCCCCCCCCCCTTCAGGACCCTCCTGATAGTCAGAAAACAGCGTTTTAGTATGTCGAAATTTACAGGAAAGTATGGGCCAGACTGTAGTATTATAAATGCGCGGCTGGAATTTTCGTCGTAAATGGCAGTTGCGCGGAAATGAAGGCAGAACATTTGAGAAAATTTCGAAAATCTGGAGTCTCTAGATGGTCTGAAATGGCATTTTCAGAGTTTTCTTTCGCAAGACCCAACACGCAAAAGACAAAATAAATCATTAGTTCATCAAAAATGTGCAGATTTTGTGGGATTTTCTTGAAAATGCGCGACAGAAATTCAGCTAAAATTTCTACGCGAGGAACGATCTGGAGTATAAGTAATATCTTCATTCTTTGCAGTTTGTCACAGATTAAATGATAAAGTTTGCATGATTTTGAAAAAAGAATGATTATTAGCAAATTATTGGGGGGGGCTGCAGCCCCCCAGCCCCCCCGGTTGCTACGGCCCTGTATCTGACTCGCTCTGCTTATTTTCCGGAGTGGAAATTAGCCTTAATAATTTTGAAGGAAATTTTGGTCAAAATAAGGAAAAAAAAAGGAAATTTTAACTTCCGGAAATGGAAGCACTGGTTATGCACAAGAATGTCTAGCCCGCGTGCAGGCCCAAGGGAAGGCCTGCACGCGGGCTAAAGAATGCCAAGAAAATATCATGGCAACTGAGAGTGAAAAGTATTTTGGAGGAATCGAAGGGTTTGTATGCATATATAATTGTTAATACAATGTTAAATATGCATGTATTTGGTACAACGTATATGACATATACGTACTGGACAGATATTTGTGATAATATATTATATACCCTCGAATAATATACCTTAATAGAAATGAGTCAATTCCATGAGTAAACCTCCCCCCCCCCCGGACACTGCCTGGCATTTGCTGGACACACCATTCCCAGATTAATAGTGCACCAGGGCCAGACATTATTTAGCGGCTAGAAGACTCCCGGACATTTGACGCTAGCGTAAAAACCTCTCAATTATCAAAAATATTCTGGTATTAAACTTAAATAGTTCAGTAGCAGACTATTTTACGCATTGTCACTGAACTTGAAACTGAATACCAGAACACTGAATACCAGAATACAGTGTTAAAGATGCTGTTAAAATTTTAAAGAATTCTGTTTTGTGCATATGTTCTGCACAGGCCTACATTCCAATGGTCGGGACCCAATCATGCATTGGAATGTTATTAATATTTCGCACCTTCTGAACGTTCTTGAATTGAATCTTGAGTAGTCTGTATTCATTTACAAGTATAACCATATTTAATTTTTGTAACTGTAGCACTGAGTTCAAAATGTAAACAAAGCGTTAGTTTACATTAACGGACTGTACAGCATCTTTAAAGGACCCTACAGTTATTTTTTAGTCAAAAAGCCACCTTAAGTAGGGGACTCCTTCCCCTGGGCCAACCCGTAGACATCCGTCATTCTTGGAAAGAAAATGGCTATGTCCCCAGGCCCAAGGTACACTTTCCCTCGTGCTATAGCCCCACCCCTAAAACTTAAATCCGGCTGACCGTGTAGCTCAGTTGGTAGAGCATTGACCTAGTAATTCGAAGGTCGCAGGTTCAAGACCAAGCCGCGGCAGGGAAGATCTTTCTGCTTGTGCGCGGTGTAGAAATTATGCAATACACACTTAAGAACAATAGCGTCGCTAAATAAAGTGTGTACATGTATATATATATATATATATATATATATATATATATATATATATATATATATATATATATATATATATATATATATATATATATATATATTATATTATATATATATATATATATTATATATATATATATATATATATATATATATATATATATGTATGTATGTATAAATTGAAAATGTTCTTGAGTGAGTGTTTCATAATTTCCAGTATTTCATAATTTCCATTTAAGACTGGAAATTATGAACTATATACTGAATGTTATAAACATACTCATTTATGTATTTACAGAGTGAACAATAACACAACATCCCCAGGGGTGGGGATTAATTTATGGAGGGCCCTAGGGGAAGCCCTTATCGGACTGGAATATTTAGATAAAATTAGAATAGGGTCCATTTTCGCTAGATATTTGAGAAACATAGACCAGATCTTTCCATGATACAGAGACAAAAATTTGGGTCTGATCGGTCAGGCCATTATGTGGAAAACACCCTAACAGGAAAATGAAATAAGTGACATGCATACCAAGTGAACCCTAGGCCTAACAGACCCCAATTAATATGTAGGGGCCTTAGAGAATTTAGTATTATATAAATTCAATGATGGTAATTAAAAATCAATGATACTGTGCCCATATCATTCTGGTCAGCACGTGATGGTACTGACAATTAACCAAGGTAATCATATATAACACTGACCACAAGGATTACTTTTATTGCCTTACTTTAAAGTTGTTATCTGATAGCGTATTAATTAAGCCGTGTTTACACTATGAGCCTAAGCCTGGCCTAGGCCTACCTTTGGACTAGATTTTTGTAGGGTAAACATACTTCGGCCTGGCCTAGGTCAGGAAATCTGGGCCTATCAGAACCGGTGTTCCAGATTTCCTGGATGACCTAGGCCAGACCAAAGTGTGTTTACACTACAAAAATGTAGTCCAAAGGTAGGCCCAGGCCAGGCTTAAGCTTGTAGTGTAAAGTATAAAACACAGCTTTAGTGACTGTCAACAAATACACTTTGGAATAAACTTGCAGTTGTTCTGGATTCAAAGCAGTATAGTACGACAAAGGGGGCAAGAGGGTGGGGCAGCTGCCTCTTCAATGTTTTTCAGAGCGTATTTTTAGATTTGTCCAATTCCTGTGAATGGAACGTATTAGGTTTACACATGTATTAAAAAAATATTTATTAAGACCAATGCAGGAAATGCCATTCCTCAGACCTAAAATATTTTTTTCTGGCAGAACCAATGCCCTTGGACCCTCCTAGAATTGTGATGCAGTGCCGTAGCCAGAACGATAATTGGGGGGGGGGCACATATTCATATATTCGTGTTCTTCTTTATTAATTTCTTTTGTAATCAATTGTTTTTATGGTATGTGAACACGAATATATGAATATGTGCCCCCCCCCCCAATTATCGTTCTGCCTATGGCACTGTTGTGATGTCACAAATTCTTAAGTTGTTGCCCCCTCCCCCCCAATAAAAATAAAGTCCTTGTGATGCCACTAGGGGTGCACCGGAACCAATTTTTTAAGTTCCGGCCGGAACCGGATCTGACCGGAACTGGAAAAAAGTTCTGGCCGGAACCAGAACAGGTAGACACTTCAAGCCATCAAAGAGAGAGCTCGCAAATGTTAGAATAAAAAGATTGACAAACATTAAACGTCACAATGAAGTGTTAATAGTGTACATTTCCCTTGGTAGTCCAAATTTCTTCCTGCTGTGCACTTTTGTTAGACACAAAAACGTTTGATATTTTATCTCTCTGAAAACGACAGAGTTCCGGTTCCGGCCATGCTTTTTTTATTAGTTCCGGCCGGAACTGGAACTCTGAAAAATAGGGTTTCCGGCCGGAACCGAGTTCCGGTGCACCCCTAGATGCCACTGATTCAAGGCTGTCTGCTCTAAAATAAAATAGTTTATTTAGTTCAGGACCTTTCTGAAAATCACTTTGTGAGAAAGCTTCCTGAAATTAAATATTAATTAAAAAAAAAAAAAAATGTGCAGCCTTGATCAGTTGTTTGTTTTTTTAGTGGTGGATCATGTTCAAATGTTGTTCTTCTTGATGGCAATGGTAAAGTTGTTGGCAGAAGTGAAGGGTTAGGAACAAATCATTGGGTAGGTAAAAACAAATTGAATACAGTGGATGTGGTTGAATGGCAAGATAATATTTAATGGTCAAATGGTATTACCACGTTCATTATAGGTACCAGGGAAATTGAGGGCTTGTTTAATAATGTTTACCAGGAGCAGGCCTGGAATTTCCCTAAAACGTCTCCATGGCAGTGACATCAATAAATATTACCATAGAGTGAAGCGGCTCTCTATAAAATTTTTTACCATTTCTACAGCTTTTTTTCATATAATATCAGATGTCATAATTATGCATTACATATGGTGACAGGTTGTTGTAGAAATTTACTTCTGTGTTTAGAGAGTTACACACAAACTGCAAAATCTGTTTTTGTGGAAAGTAACAACATGTAAAGAAAGAAAAATCATCATTAACATTTCATTCTGCCACGCGCGTCACGTCACCTTGGCAGAGAGTATAGTGATTAACACATTGAGCGCCAGTGCCTTCCCCTTGACAAGTCAAATTGTCTGCCGTTGCACAGAGTAAAATGCAATTTAATGGGTTAATTAACAGTCATTATTGGTTATGTAGGCCTTACCCTGACAAAAACCAAAATCAAGGTGCTATTCTCTGTGCACCTATACTGTATAATAAAAGTCAAATACACATGCATGTCTGCTTCATGGATTGTTATTACCTGTACATGCCTCACCTTGTAATAATAGTAACATTTAATTATCCACACCAAAAGCATACTTAACATGCATTTCCTTAAAACTATTTCTTGTTGTAAAAGGCGCTCGACGAAAGAAGCATGTTAAGCGCGCATGCTCGATCGAGTTCTTTTCCAGGCAGACCTGGGTATGCACTCGTCTGGTAAGACTGAATAAAATATACACTTACATCAATTTATGAATTTTTAAGAGAGCATTGTGCAGTATAGAATTTTTCCTTGATGTTTCTCAAAGCAAGATTCCTGTAAATCAATAACTATTTAAACGTTATAATATGAACGTGATAATTTATTTAGCCCCCAGCGTCTATTTAGTCCCCTCCTTCTAATAAGCCCCCAGTCCAGAACCACTGGAAAACTTAATCCCCCTCTACCAGGGGGCGAAATAGAAGAAATACGGTATATTGACAACCTAAATTGATGATTTCCCTTATTACGTTTTCGTAGCGCTTTGCATTGTGGTTATAGTGGTATCTCTGATATTCAAGATGGCTTATTTTTTGTCCTGACCCGTGCAAGAACTTTTAAAAAAGCTAGGGTCAGGTACACGATAGCCAACAGCAAAATATTCGCAAAAACATTCAATATTTTCATTTGAGGCCGCTATCTTTATCAGTGATACCACTATAACCACAATGCAAAGCGCTACGAAAACGTAATAAGGGGAATCATCAATTAACCATTTGCGTAATAGACTAAATTTTTATCTAAACATGTCTAGACAAAAATTTCATCACAGCTTGAAAGAGCATCACAAAATTAGTAATATTCCAAAGTTCGTTGCGAAATGTTGTAAAATGCGGAAAATATAGCCTTGTGAAGTTTGCAATTTTCAGTCATTTTAGATTACAAACGGGAATTGACAGCCTCAAATGGTTTGGGGCTGTCAATTTCCCGTTTGTAATCTAAAATGACTGAAAATTGCAAACTTCGTAAGGCTATATTCTCCGCATTTTACAACATTTCGCAACGAAACTTTGGAATATTACTAATTTTGTGATGCTCTTTCAAGTTGTGATGAAATTTTTTGTTGAGATCAAAATTTAGTCTATTACGCAAGTGGTCAATTGGAATTCCAAATATCGATCAAGATTGTCAGTCACTAAACATATTGGAAGTAATTGCTTAATCATATTTTATATAGTTGATTGGAGTCGAGAAGTGTGCAGAGAGGGTGAATGAAATGGTGGTGAAGGCTAAAGAAATAGCAGGCATTTCTGTTGATACACCTTTGATTTCATTGGTAATAACTTATTATATTGTATAGACTGCGAGCAGTCCCCCTTCGCAGACAATCAAGAAACGAAATACGCCCACTTTTCGCACCGCCCCTTAGCTCCAATATAATTATTTTGACGTTGGAAACAAGTAACTATTTATAGTGCGTATCGTACGTATTGTTTCAAAAGTAAAAATTCAAATTTACATACATTTGACGGTTCACTTTCAAATTTGAAAAACAATACATTTAAGTTAATTAACTTTTTAAAAAAAGATCTATCAATCAACTATATCAACCGGTCGGAATTTTGCGTTGTACGGACAACGCGTATTTCGTTGCTTGATGTGTTGTCTGCAGTCCCTCCTTTCCTTCTAAGGAGAGACTGCTCACAGTCTATAATATATTGTACACTGTTTTGTCAGTGACACTAGAGAAATTTTTGAAAATTCATAGAATGGAAATTGTATGAAGCTTTATTGGAAATAGAATGGATTTTTGATTATCCATAATAATTGTATATTTCCATACTATGTATATAGTATATTGAAATACTATGGATATACTATGGATTTAGTGGTGCAATTGCAAATCTCATAATATGGATTTCATATTGTTTGAATACTGTAATGCAGAAATTTAGTCCAATTAATAATATTATTATACATTGTACGTGGTAAAAGCAATTTGATTGGCTAAGAGCTTACAGTTAAATCGCGCAGTCACGCAACCTACACAAAATTCAGTTATCCGCTAGCAGATAACTCAGTTATCTGCTAGCAGATAACTGGATTGAGGTTGAATGAGTGTACATTTCAAATGAGTGTACATTTCAATTTTCAAATGAATGTACATTTCATAATTGTAATGTTTACTTTAACAAGCAAATATTTTAATACGTTAACATCTTAACGATAATATGTTTCTTCTATATTTGTAATTAATTTAACTGTTGGACTTTTTACTTGAACAGCTTTGCCAGAAATCATATTAAATATAACGCTTACCGAGACCTTAATAATTTTGCATATCGCAAAAACCGAATTCAATAAATGTTTTATTATACATTTGAAGAATAATAAACATAGTATTAAAATAGTATGTTTATTATTTTTCAAATGTATAATAAAACCATTAACAATTATTGAATTCGGTTTTTGCGATATGCAAAATTATCAAGGTCTCGGTAAGCGTTATCAGCCTCGCCTTCGGCTCGGCTGATAACGCTTACCTCGACATTGATAATTCCGCATATCACAAAAACCTCATCCAATTATAAATTAAATTATTTAGAACCAGTAGATCTACGTGCGTAATATGATATACAATAGAATGAACTTACCTCGCAAATTGATTGGCACTATAAATGTCAGTTTAAATTCACTCAACAATTTGTTATTGCTTGCTCACACGTCAAAAATTTATAGTTGAAAAATCGACAGAAATCAAGGTATAAATTGGGATTTGGGAGTAACTTTAAACAATTCAGTATGCGTTGTTGTGTTCAGCTTTAGACACTTCTAAATATGTAAAAATTAAAACATTTGGCAAAGTGAAAACATTTTAATTGAAAAATATTAAAAATCGATGCAAGAAGGTATAAACTATTAAAAGAAATTAGAAGAAGGAATAGCAAGACATAGGGACGAGATACAGTGGAACTAACTAAAGGAATAAGCAAGTGGAACAGAGGATAGATTATAAAATCCTATTAATGAGTGTTCGAAATGATAGATCAAAATGACACTTTGACAAATGTGACCATTTTAATGCAATGTTTGAAAGAAGCTTTGTACTGTAAGGTAAATAGGTAATGAAGGGCAAAATTGGACGAGTCGTACATAAATATACACATGAGAATGTTGGAAAAGCATTATTAACTATTAAGAACAACTGACCAAGGTCACGTGACTGCCAACTCTCATGCACTATCATCTTCGTTCGATCCGGGCTTCATTAATAATTCATAAGCTTATTGGCAAATCATGTCAACCATAATATGTCACGTGAAGAGGCATTATACCTGATAAAATTCACCTTCATTAGTATTCTTTATATAAAAGTCCATCCTAATCTTTATATAAAGAATACTAATGAGACGGCATCTATTGTAGTCGTGTTTGAAGCTATTCAAAATACTTGTAGACAAAGTAGTGTTTTTTTATCATATCTAAAATGCACGTGCTGCGCACTCGCATTTTAAATATGATACAACACTCCTACCTGTGTTTTAAATATCAAATACCCTTTCCAAAGGAGAGGTGCATGAATTTTCAGGGGAATGCAAAAAATGTCAGGGGAGGTGCAAAACGATCTCTGGGGAGGTGTGCGTACTTCGTCTCAAAATCCGGCCATGTCCTGAAGTCTTTAAGAATAGGCAGAAACATTTTTTGAAAGTCTTTGAATTATTTTGGTCTTTGAGACTACGAATCCAGTCATTAATGAGTTAAGCCCAACCAGGAACAGCTGTGAAAATAAACCTATAGGTCCCTGGCAGGAATCGAACCCGCGGCCCTGCGATTCCAGTGCAGCGCTCTTGATATTTACCCATTAATGAGTTACCATTTTTATAAGTTCATGTTTTAAATTAAGTGACTTCGGTCCCATGCACTGATCTGCAAACTATGTCTGGATAGTGCTTCCGCTATGCATAAATGAAGCCAATGGCGGCCATATTCGTATAACCACCACAAATCTACTGTGGTATTGCTGACATGTTAGAAAAGGTTCCAACAGTTTCTCCTTATTGTTGGGTAAGGACACGTATTGTCTAGATAGAAATTGGTCATCAGTGGCCTCTATTTTGTCTTAAAATTGCTGATGAACACCTAATGAGGTCACACCAATATGGCCACCTCGAGTTTCATTATCTATCGTTATACAGGAGGTACGGGAAGCTATATCTTTCAAGTTACACAGGCAAAGACATTTCCTTGAGAATTTTAATTTAAACATCTAACAATTCATTAGGTGAATAATTTGACAGATTTAAAAATCTCGTCTCATAAATCATATAAATATTCTGGCTTCAAAATTGGCGTATTGAATTCAAAAGGATGCTCTATCCAGTTCAGACCAGTGGTTCCACAGGTGCTGGTGCTAGAACCCCGTCCTGGACCCAGCTTGACCCTACCTCCTCAATATTGACATCATATCTCTGATATAGGGTCTAAGTCTGAGCGGTGGTGAACATCCAGAATTCAAGAAACAAATGTCAGATACAATGAAGAGTAAATATCCAAACTGCAGTAAAGTTTATCATACTTGTACAGACACATTTGGTTCGGTAGCAACCGCAGCAGAGTCAGGTTGGGGTAACGTCGTTTTATTTATCTATATGTAATGTTTGTCTCGTTTTATTTAAAATGTATGCCGATATGTCTATGAAATTGTTTTACGATTGTAGTATTACATTTCAGCCCTGACTGGGATAAAAACTCAGCCCGGAGAGAAGTCTCGAAGTAGAGCTATTTCGCTTCTTTCAATCATATAAGATTAGTGATTATGTCTAATATTTGACTAATAATGGTTGCATTAGAGACAGGACACACAGAAATAAGGCTAAGGCAAATGTTCCTCAAGATCCTGGATACCAAGATCCTATTTTTTTCCAGTTTTTTTTCAACCCGAGCTGAAATTTCCTGTCGATTACATGCAGGCGGTTTCCGGATACGATGTCATTGGATGAAATTCTTGAGCGAAAACAAAAGGAAAGTAATTTGCAATTCATCCAGTGCCATCATATCCGGAACTATATGATAGTGGAAAGTTTTGGGTTTGACCCTGACCCCGAAACACCCGTGGGTTAGTCAAACCGAAAAAGTTCATCATGCATGCATGGTAAGGTTTTTTACTATAAAAGTATATCACGTTCCTTCTTAGAATGACCCAAATATTACACATGCAAAAAATTATATTTTGGATTAGTCGCACTTTAACCATAGACATGAATTTAGTTGCAGATTTTTTGTATGTTAGGTAACACGCGCTCAAAACTAACGAGTATACTATGCCACTTGGTTACGGCTTCACTGGGCTTTTTTATTTTTAATCGGGAAACACACTGAAAAAGTATGTCTAGTGGTAGTTTAGTGCTTTATGTATAAAGTAATGTTAAGATGAAGAGATTTTAGATGGTACACCAAAGAGCAAATGATCTCTAAAATTCAGTACGATTTTCTAACTGACCGATTAGAAAACTAGGCGCCACCATTTTGCGTTATTGTATATTTTATACATTACCAGGCACATTTTTAGCAGAGACTACTATTTAAAGCAATATGTAAGAGATTAAGATTCAAAACAATCCATGCAAGCAAAATTATAGCCCTTTGAATTGAAATACAAAAATCACCAATACGAGGCTAAATCTAGCACAAACTCCGGTATATTTAAGATCTAGTATTTTCTCCCAAGAGAATATATATATATATCTGCGGGGTCCACTGCGGGGTCCACTGATAAATATTTTACCGAGGTCTCAGAAGCGGACCGATGGCCGAGGAACGCTTCTGTGGCCGAGGGAAAATATTTTTTTAGTACGGACCGACCTAAGCGGTAAATAACGTGTTTATTTTTTAGTGCAGAGTTTCTTTGAAACTGTGCACTATTGTGATGAGTGGCGAAAATTCACATCTGTCATACATCAGATATCATAGAGTAAACCTTCCGGGGGGTGTACACGATTTATCTTCGTGGTGATTTATTGTAATTAGTCGGTGCTTTGAAGGTTATTTAGGCAATTTCAGTTGTCTTATTTAAATACTTATTTTGTCCTTTTGCCAAGTTCACAAAAATTTCCAGGAATCGTTGTTGTTATTGTAATTTTTTGTCAATTTTATAACAATCGCTTCTCCGTGTTGTGTGAAGGATCTTTCCCCCGGAACACCCGGCTATTAGTAAAACATGGAGTACACGCGAGTACGGAGCAGTAGAAAAACGAAAATCCTTTATAATAAAATACACTGTTTACTATTACAAATTTTTGTTATTATTAATGAAGTTTTTTCGCGTTTTACACGTTGGGGAAGTAAGAAAATTGGGCTTTTAAAAAACACATATGCAAATTAACTGCCAAAAGCCATAGTTGTATTTAAAATAGGATTGTGAAATTATGTAGTTATGTTTATAATTTACTCTCTATATTATATTATAATATATTATATTATATTATATTATATTATATTATATTATATTATATTCCGATGGCCAACGCATAAAGAAACACTCCAGAGGAAACACTTAGACTGACAGCCGATATATTTCGTTACCCCTGCCAAAAAATAGCCAAGTATACTCATCTTTCAATGTAGCGGATCGACTGAACATTATGAAATCTTGTGATGAGAAAAATGAATTGTCGGTTTATCCTTCGGCTCAGTGACCAGTGGCAGTGTGCTGGCTGTGCTGTACGGCCTACGGCTACGTTTAAACCGTTATACAGTACATCATTACTGCTTTCATTCTTTCAATCCGTTTTGAATATTCGGAATCATTCACAATATATATTACTAAAACTGTAGATTGTAGGATAGCTGTAGACCTATAAATGCTGTAGAATAAAATAAAAAGGAAAACTAAGTTTTATCGCGGTGTTTGCCGATAAATCGGTAATCGCTACAGAAAAAAACCCAGAACAAATTACATAGCCTGCGAGCAGGCTCTCTGGGGAAAGAGAGCCTGCAAGGATCCCTTTGATGATTCGGTGCATGCGTCCAATATTTGGACGCAGTGCTCTGATTGGTTGATAACTGATTCATATGAAGTGATTGACAAGCTTCCATAA
>CACRXK020007059.1:0-21166 GCA_902702795.2 Paramuricea clavata
AATCCACCATTTGTCTTTTCCAAGTGGTGAATCTGTTAATGACGGCATTGCTCACGAGCATTCGACTGTACATTATGCTTGTGTTGATGATGCCGTCAAAATGATCAAACAATTAGGCCGCGGCTGTTTCCTAGCAAAAACGGATATCAAGAGCGCATTTCGTATTATCCTGTTAAGGCCATCCGATTATGATCTCGTAGGAATGTTTTGGCAAGGGAAGTATTACTATGATCGTGTTATGCCCTTTGGCTGTGCGTCATCTTGTCGCACTTTCGAGATGTTTAGCACTGCTATCGAATGGGTTGCTAAGAAACACTTGCAAATCCCACATCTAATCCACATTCTTGATGATTATCTAATGGCGTCACCTACTTATCACCAATGTCGCATTGACCTTGTCCGCTTCTTATCTCTCTGTAAATATTTAGGCATACCAATCGCACCGGACAAAACTGTTGGCCCACAAACTATTCTCGCCTTTGCTGGCATTGAATTAGACACTTTGCGCATGGAAGCCCGTTTACCCGACGACAAGACCGATAAATGCAAGTCTCTAATATCTGGCTTTCTGCGTCGCAAAAAAGTTACTTTGCGTGAAATACAATCGTTAACTGGTTTACTTAATTTTGCTTGCTCGGTAGTTGTCCCTGGTCGGGCTTTCTTGCGCCGTCTTATTGATTTGACTAAAGGCATCAAGTTCCCGCACCACTTTCTTCGTCTAACTAAATCGGTTAAGGCCGATCTGGTCATCTGGCAGTCCTTTTTGGACGAATTTAATGGCCGATCGTTTTTTCTCAGTGATGTTTGGAATGATTCCTTCAGTTTAAACATATATACCGATGCTGCCGGTAGTTTGGGCTACGGTGCTGTATTCGGCGATGAGTGGTTTTTCGGTGTGTGGCCCCCCAATTGGAGGCAATTAAACATCGCGATTTGGAATTTTACCCAATTGTACTCAGCGTACTCGTATGGGGAGATAAGATGCGAAACCAGCGTATCACCTTTTTTACGGATAATGCGGCATTGGTCGATATTATAAATAAAGCCACTTCACGCGATGTGACTGTTATGATATTTGTTCGCCGACTGGTGCTGGTTTGTTTGAAATTTAACATTTTATTCCGCGCTCGCCATGTACCGGGTGTCAAAAATGTTTTAGCTGACGCTTTATCTCGATTGCAGGTTTCGAAGTTCAAACAGCTAGCTCCGGTGGGTGTACAATCGTCACCAACGGTCATACCAGCCCAACTACTCCCGTACAACTGGCCGCTCTAACAACTAAATTACTTCAATCTAGTTTACAGCCATCGTCAGTCCCTACTTATCGCCGGGTCTGGAAACTATATAGCCAATTTTCAAGTGCAGTTTTTTACTCAGCTTTAGTCTCATTGCCTATATCGCCCGCCAACTTAAGCCTATTTATTTCGTACATGTTTCAACGCAATTATGCGGCCTCGACGGCCAACACGTACGTTTCTGCACTGGGATATTGGCATCGTCTTGCAGGGGTGAATGACCCAACTAAAGTGTTTTGGATTGTCGAAATGTTGAAAGGCTATGGTAAGCTTGGGTCATGCATTGATACACGCTTGCCCATAACTCTCCCTATCCTTCGCACCGTATTACAGCAAACTCCAACTATATGTTCGAGTGAGTATCGGGGGTACTTGTTCAAAGCTATGTGCACGACCGCATTTTTTGCCTTTTTGCGAGTTGGCGAAATCACTTGTTGTCCACGGTCACCAGACGTACTGCAATTGAGGCAGGTCGTTCAACTCGTGGATAATGCGGGCAACGTCAGCGGTTTAAAAATAACATTTTTGAATTTTAAGCATTCTTACAACCAAGCTAACGTCTCGCTCACTCTTCAACGACGTTCAGACGTATGCCCAGTGCAGAGCTTACTAGATTATTTTGCACATCATGGTTTAGCTGATGGCCCTCTTTTTCAAACTCGTGACGGGCATGCAATTTCACGCAAAATGTTCACAGACCATTTAGCTATTATATTTCGCACGTGCGGTCTCGATGCAAACAGGTACAAAGGACATAGTTTTCACATCGGCGCGGCTACATTTGCTGCCGAATGCGGTTTTTCCGATGCCCAAATACGACTAATGGGCCGTTGGAAATCCGACGCTTTCCGCAAGTATATTCGTGCTCCTAGTTTGTGACTTAAATCAGACACTCCGACTATACAGGTCGGGCTTTTTGTAGGGATTGATTGTGGCTGCTTGTTGATAAACCCGTTTAGTAATTAGTACACTTTGTCAAGTCGACGCAAGGGCAAGACTTGATATAATATAGGAATGTGCGTGTTAAGATACTAGAAATGTACGTGTCATTTAATCACTGTTTTACGTTCTCTGTGAGGCTAACGCATGGGCAAGGCTTCTACACAACCGTTCGCTTTAGCAGGTTGGCCGTCCCCTGGCAGTTTAACGCATGGGCACAAACTGTCGGCGGTCGCTTATCATGTTTTTGCTTAATAATGACAGTAATAATCCACGCACTGATTTCGCTTTGGAGTTGTTTTTATAGGTTTTAACCTCACTATGTCTGCGGATACCTTGTAACGATTGGATGGGGTATGCCTCCTTTACCCAAGGAGACTCGTGGCGTATTTATTACCCCACCTTTTCTGTGCGAACTTTTAATAATTAACTTCGGTTTATAATTTGTTATGTTAATAATTATCTCATTGTTTTAAAAAATTAATAAATCGGCATGTGCGTTGCGCAAGACGCACATTGCCATAATTATTCCAGTTTCTGTCTGACTTGGTCAATTGCGCAATGTTCGCGCACAGAAAACAGAGCTAATCGTTGCAGGATATATGGCTGACATAGTGTTAAGGAAAGGAAGCGATAAAGGAATTATTGGCATACCAATAAAGATTTTATTGCTTCCTGCATCTAGTTTTAGAGATAGGGAGCTATTGTAATGGGACACGGGGGTATTAGCCCCGATAATTTGTAGTCACATGAATGTAATGCGCAGGAAGCGGATAGGAGTGGTGATATAATCTACAGAAATATGTGCATCAGTTCATTCTACTCTTCAATCTGGTCGCGCAAGGTCAACTCTCTGGCTGAAGTCAATTGATATCCCACCTTCCTCCCCGTTACTTGACGCAATATTATTACATATGTAAGTTAGTTTAGTTATTAAATTAATTTCTAAATGGTGGGCGTATTTATTACCCCACCTTTTCTGTGCGAACTTTTAATAATTAACTTCGGTTTATAATTTGTTATGTTAATAATTATCTCATTGTTTTAAAAAATTAATAAATTGGCATGTGCGTTGCGCAAGACGCACATTGCCATAATTATTCCAGTTGCTGTCTGACTTGGTCAATTGCGCAATGTCCGCGCACAGAAAACAGAGCTAATCGTTGCAGGATATATGGCTGACATAGTGTTAAGGAAAGGAAGCGATAAAGCTATATGGGCCTCTTTAAAGACATAGAAGTAAGAATATTATACTAAATTTACATGTGGCAAAATAGACAACTGAAGGTTAATATGCTTGAACAAAAAAACGATCCCAATTGCATCCCAATTACAGTCGCACCAAATGTGCTCTACAAAAATTAATTATTGTAAATTATATGTGATTGAAAATTTTATACTAAGGTACTTTTTTTCTTATTTTTTTCTCTTCTTTTCTTCCCGTCTTTTACATGTCTCATTTTCATGTTATATATTTCACTGATTTCTTATATTTTTTCTTAGATACCTATATTATATTTTGTATTGTGACACGGGAACATCAGGGAAAACTTCAAAAACAGAAACTACTCTTATTGAAAACATACAGTAGGTAAGTAATACTCTCGACTTAGTCTTCAAGGTCACTTCTGTGCATTTGTTGTTTTGGCGTTGAGAGATTCCTTCTTTCCCTTTCAACAATGCTTCTTCCACTTTACAAGTAATATAACATACTGTAGCGTATTGTTTTGGCCTTTGGGAACTAACTGCCTGGAACTAATGACATTATTTTGACTAAAAGGAAACAATATGGTACTGTATGTTACAAAATGGCTGAAGTGGAGAACAGGCCATAGAACATATTTCCAGTACAGTAATATTACTTTTCTAAACATTGTAGATGGAACAGAAACACAAAATAATCGCCCCTTTCAAGGTTACCAGGAGGTAATCGGTAAAATTAACTGTCTCTACCACCATTGAATTCCACCTGGCGAATAATGCTAGACTGTATACTCTACATCACTGTGAAGATGTTACTGGTTGAGAAGAATGTTTTACCTGTCTCGTTTGTAAATAAGGAGAAGCCTGACCTTTAAATTAATACAGATGGATGATATGCTGCATGGAAAAATCCTAATGGTTGGTCAACTTATAATGTATCAAGCTGTGTCTACTATTGGATAATGCTGAAAAGTAAATATTGGAAAATGAAACTGTATAAATAAACAAGATTTCCATCTGGCAGTGACCAATTAAATATTTCAGATCAGCAGCAAAAGCTGTAGTGTATGGAAGACCACAGAAGTTGAAAATTCAGAAGGAATCTTATGCACCTTTAATGGTTTTACATATTTCAGGACGCTTTTCAACTAATAACAGAAGATGTATTCATTGCAATTTTGGACATATGAACTAACACCTGCTATCCTGAAATGAATGATGAACGTACTGTATCCCCAGTAGAAAGAATAAATGACTTTGCGTTACATTAATACCTTGTTAATACTTGTGAACTTTTCAGGGCAATGGCAATGGCAATGCCAAGAAAGCTATAATTTAAGCTACTCTTTTTAAGCATTAGTATAATATTTTTAATAAAAGTCTCGATCAAGCGCTCAGTGCAGCAACAAAACGGCGGAAACATGTTTCCAACCTAGATTTCTCACCCTAGATGCTACGAAATCTGCCATCCCTACTCCTCTGCGGAGGAGAGTGCAGACACTACCAAAAGAAAAAGTTTTGGGGTCAGTCTTTTCTCTCCCTTTACTCAATTTCTCAATTCATACACTTCATAATATACAGACTATTTGAATCGTGAGCATTTTACATCATTAACAACACATGATTACCAGCACGTTGCAACACAATCTCCGATTGAATGGATTGACAAACGTCCTCAATTAGATGACATCAGTTAACTTAAGAGAACTATGTATAATCTTATAAACACTAATCCACTAACACCGGTACCGTGCGTAAATGCATGTGCGCTTTAGCGTACCTATATAAATCCCAAAGGCTAGCCACATGTACGCAGTGCGTACCCATTTTTTCGTGTTGTCATGTCCTTATTTGGTAAAATTACACTATTGTCAAATAGTAATTTACCGTACAGCCCTCACTCTCGGTTTGTAAGTTATTATTAATTTTAGCAATTTATTTGAGATTTTTCCGTGCGCATGGAAGCCGTTAAAACTTCATTTCAAAAGTAAAATGGCAATTTTTATGCACAAAGTGCACAATAATGCAGTGCCAGAAGGTATATATAACAAGACGCCTGCTCAGGCGTTCATACTGACCTGAAAATGACGATATACGTGCTATGGTGCAATAGACAAGAATACAAATCGTAAACGAAAAAAGCAAATTGTATGGATTTCTTTAAAAAATAAAAGACCTTTTCAGGAAACCTATGGTGCTAATCTATAACTAGGAGTTACTATCGCAGGGAAAATGCTGCCTTTTTGGCACATGAACTGGATGAAAATGTTTATAGTTCTAGACAATTCTCTAAAGGGAAATTTACTTTTGACCCAATAGTCTCATTTCCACGTTTCGTCATTGGCAGCATGGCAAGCCTGCACATGAAGGTTATAGCCCAATCACAAACTTATTCTTAAATTGTGTGCACGGAACACGAGTAAATAACCAACATGAAAATGAGGCCATTGGGTCAAAAGTGGATATTAAGGTCTATTAACCTTTTTACACTGTGTAATGGCTAATGCCAGACGATTTTACTTGTCAGTGGTACAGTACTGTCAGTAAATGGGTTAACAAACGCATCTGCCAATCTCTCTTATTAACACATTAGCAGGCAATGCACCCTACTTTAGTATTTACTGTCTATCAACGCCAGACAATTGTACTTGTCAATGGGTAGAGTACTGCCAGTAAATGGGTTAATTTCTCGTCACGCGCCAATTCAAAATTTTGCATTTTTTACGATTTTTATTGTTTCTAATTGTAAATATCCCACCGAGTATTTACCCGCCCTTTAAAACGAAAAGCACCATTGTATTAATCCGGGGGGGGTCATATGCCATCAAAATATTACACAAACCAAAACAATCATATATTTACTCACCGCTTGGCCAAACATTCTGTATTTCATATCGAGAAAAAACTTGAATATCTTCTAAACTCTTCAGAATTTGCTCAGAGTCAATGGGAGTAAAATACGTCTTGTATTCAAGCGCTTTCATGTACAAAGTTTCGTTTGAATACGTGACAGAGTAGAAATATTTATTTTGAATTTTTCAAATATTGGGTTTTTACTCGCACGCACGCGCCACGTGTAAACGATGCACGTGCACTCGATGCACGTGTAAACCATGCCACAATCTCCGTCGCAGGGACTTTCCACCTGCTGGGAAAGACCCTGGTATCGGCTGGTCACGTGTCTCCCAGAATCTGGGAGATAACAAAAAGTACGTTTTGTGAGCGTCCTGAAGGGGTAAAATGGGAACTGGGATTGATCTATTTTTAGACTTTTTAGACTTCATTTAACCCTTAGTATATACTTCAAAGGCAAAGCACAACCGCTTCTGCCACACGGTGCGCACACACACGTTCTACCGAGAAATAAGTTTTGTTGACTGGGATTTCAATAACTCGGACTGGGATTTCTAATAAAAATCCAACTGGGACTGGGATTTTGCCAAAAGTTCAGGTGGGAAATGGGGTTGAGACCCCCCCCCCCCTTCAGGACCCTCTTTTGTAATTGAGCAAGGAGTGAGCGAAGAAGTAACGCAGAAATCATGCCGGAAATATTTACAAAATTGTATGTTTTATTTGTCATGAATACTATCAAGTTACACAATAATGAATATCATCAAATTTCATTTTGGGCAAAATGTCGGTGAGCAAAGATAGATCAGATTTCAATAGACAAATTATGCTGATATACGGCTCGTCGAAGAAATCAACACGTCGCAAACGTTACAAGAAAATATGTTTCTACACCGAGATGTAGCTGTTATTTAACTGTTGATGTCTATCCCAAAGGATTTATTTAATACTGAGATATGTAACGAAATAAATAAATCTTTTGATTTCTGAAACATCGCAAACTATGTTGCTTGTAAACAATGCTACTCGGACTGTTGAAACTTGATGCTCAAGGAATATGTCGAAGTATACCTCCCTGTTATCAAACCTACAGTTAAATAATCTGACAATAGCCTACTCAAAGATAAGTCAAAGACTCTTCTGTGCGTGTATGTTACAAATGCGAATACTGTATGTACTGCGTATTTGTAACTTAACTAGAAAATACATGCATGCAGAAACCCTCGCCTTGCTGACAAAACCATTGTATTTTCCGAACATGAAGTATCCAAAGTTGTTGTCATGGTAACACGATAATTTTTTAAGAATATTCCTACAAATGAAAAATCGCCTAAAAATATCACTTTTAATTACAAAATTATCAATTTCCCAACATATATATGTTAGGTATGTTATTATACGTAATTTCAAACACTCATTAATAATTCATAAGCTTTTTGACGAATCATGTCAACCATAATATGTCACGCGCAGTGGCTTTAAACCTGATAAAACACTCCTAATTGGTATTCTTTATATAAAGAATACTAATAAGGCAGTATCTATTGTAGTCGTGTCCTCATTAGTATTCTTTATATAAAGAATACTAACAAGGCAGTAAATCTATTGAATTTGTAGTCGTGTTTGAAGCCGTTTAATAAACTCGCAGGTCGTGTTTTATTAGGTCTAAAGCCACTCGCTCTGCGCGCTTGTGTCTTTAAACCTAATAAAACACTCCTGCTCGTTTATTAAACAGTATAAAAGCTTCAATTTAAGGTAATATTCAACCAGAAAAGCTTCGCAAAACGTTTTAAAATGTTCTTTATAAAACTATTAAAACTGCCTTTAATTATTAAAATGGCTTTTTAATATCGATAAACTTTGAGATTGCAATAAAATGATTTCAAATTCTCGCATGCAAATAACTTTGCTTTCTTTCTTATTTAAAAAATTCAATATAGGCGTAATAAAAAAGAGAATCAATATTATTAATACACTAAAATTATATGCTGTCTTGTTTAGTTGTTTCATATACGCAAAGCCAAAGGGCCAAAGCGGCCGTCGGGTTTTAAAGCAATAATAAAATCAATATTTAAAACAAACTTACCTTCGTTGACGTCAGCTCCCTTCTTTTAGCCTTCTCGAAATTTACAAAATCTTGCAAAAATGCGAGCAAAAATTAAATATATTTGCAACTGAAATTTATCAATCATCAAATCAACAAATGTTTGCTATTTCGCTGTCGTCATACAGTCGACAGTCGTTATAATGCAAACTTTAAATTGGACCAATCAGTGTCCGCTATTCATGACAGTCCGCCATATTTTTTAGATCAGTGAGGATGACCACCCACCGAACCACTCACGGTAACCCACGCCCGCGCTCATTGATGAACTTTAGACTTGGCTAATGCTTTCGTTTCCCCGGGTGTAAATAGCCAGGGGGAATTAGTACCCTCCCACGGCGCTTCGCGCCGTCGGCTCGGGGATTAATATGTTTGACATTTAGGACATTTAGAGAATGCAGTCCGCATGATAAGTTCGATAAATAGCTTTGATTGTGACATTAGCTTTGCTGTAATGAAATTACGTAATGAAATTACGTAATGAAATTACGTTACTGTAATGAAGTACTTCGTGAAATATAATACTGAATCAAACTCTAAGACTAAGTAAGTGTTATATCTGTGGTGCATATCAACCTGAGTGATATCAGTGTTTATGCCGTGGTTTATTCCGTGCCGGGTTTATGGAGTTATCTATGACTATGTTCATATTATAAAATGTGTACTGTATATCAGAAAAATACTGTGATAAATATTGCTTTTACCCCATGACTTTATAATGCATGGAGGCCAAAAAAAGGCTAAAGCCGTGATTGTATATACCGCCTGATAAATGCCCTGAGGCTGAAAATTGTTGTACTTTACTACCTGCGGCCAACCTCCTGTCCTACCTATCTACCTATCTATCTTTTATTTTTGAGACAAATTCAGTAAAACAGGAAGCAACAACAGCTTTTTTAACATCCCTGCTCTTGTTCCAGACTTCGAACAAAGGTATATTTCAATGATATTATATAAAACGTAAAATTTACATATAATTTTCCACATGAATACTTATAAAAGATATAAAGATGAGTAAAAGATGTGTAAAGATGCTCTAAAGATTACGATTTTTTGCGTGCAACCGCCGACCAATTTCGTGCGACCGCGAACGGAGTCAAATGCCCGTTAGGGCGGGCTCAGATTCGCGTCAAATTCCCGCCTGTGCGTGATTAAACTATTGTCAAATCCCGGGGGGTCGCCAGGGGGAATGATCGCAGTTGGAATTGACTCGTACATAAACCATCGACAGATTTAAAGTGAGCATTTTGTCTCTGTTTGGCAGTGTCCACATGTTTACAATGTGATTTATGACAAAAATTTACATTTCAAAATTTTATCAATCTTCAATAAATAAGACGCCTACTATTAGAAAATCTGCACAAAGTTTATCAACGTTTTCAAACAACAAATCTAAAGGCATATTTTAGAAACAGATAAAAGTGAAAATATATAAAAACGTTCACGACTGACCAGTTTGGTATGAAAATATGTTTGTGAGAGAATACCCAACTTCGAAGTTTAAAGTATTCATTTTATTTGTTTCTTGATTTGACTGTTGATAAAATGCTACAGTGTTTTGTAATTTAAAAGCAAACAGAAGTATAAAATAGAAGTTAGCGGGCGCTTCGAACTATGTATCGTAAAATCCCACTCCTGGTATTTGAAATTTAACGTTTTCTGTGGAAGCATGTAATTTGATACTTTGCCACTCCCCCCTTGGGCCTTCAATTTTTGTAAGGTCACGTGAGCAGCCGATACCAGGGTCTTTCCCAAAAAGACCCTGGGTACGAGGATGACCATGCCACTGGAAGTACTTTGACCAACGGAATCGATTTCCGGTTTTTCCAGACCCCTACGATTTAAAAGCGCGTTGTTTTGATGTACGTTTCATGGGCCGCACTAAATAACACTATAAATAGTGTTTTGAATTCTAGTTCCAATAATACTATTACGAAAAGGATAATTCTAAAGTTATGCTCGGCGAAATGTATTGCTAGTTTACATTGTTCGTTATATTATGAAATATGATACCATACCTTACTTGTATTAAAATTCGCGTCGAACTAATGTTATTGTATTAGGCAAAAGAGAACCATACAATAAATGTTTTAGTTCTTGTTGGTATTTTGAACGCACGCTTTATCTTTACTATAGCTACCACAAAGCTTTTCGCGCGGACTATATTTCGCGCAGTACTAAAATTTGCGCATCCAGCGCTGCGTAAATTCTAGTACTGCGTGAATTTTAATACATGTAAGGTATAATGTCGACATTTGACTAAAACTATCGTAAGGGATCAGGAGATTTATTAAATTAAAACTACGTTGTGTAGTCAAACTGTCAAACCTTTAACTTGTCCTTGTTTATATTCTAATATATTGTATAAGTTCGCTGGGTCCAAATTTTGGGGTTTTCGAGTCGTTACAGAAAAAAAATTAATTCAACACGCAAGAAAGTCCAGAGTGCGACACAACGTAAATCCATAGAAAAAGGTCCAATTCTTTGAAAATTCAACGAAACTGTGAAATATATTTTGATCACTCAGTGAAAAGCCGCCATTCCGAAACCAGACTGAATATATCACTGAAGCACTCTACCCTTGGAGTTCGGAACTGTGCGCGTGCGTACAAGTCTATGGGCTGATAAACGAAAAATGTACCACAAGCATGGAATGAGCCGGCTATTGTCTACACAAATACGAGCTTGTTACTGTAATATTTAAATTAAAGAATCGTTGGCATTTTGGCTTAATCGTTTCACGTACCCTGAGCCTGCGAAGAGCGAACGCAAACTCGATTTTTCGACGACGAAGAAAACAGAAGAAAACTGAAAATTAGGGATTTAAGACACTTGACCTTTCAGGTCAGTGTAATGACATATTTTATCGTGTTCAATGAGGCTTTTCGACACTAATTTAAATGTAAAGCCTGTTTTCCACTTCAACCGTATCGTAACGTACCGTATAATTTTCTTTTGTGTCGAAGTCATTAGTTCCACACTACCGCTCAGGAAAAAAAACACGCTACGTTTCGGTACGATATGGTTGAAGTGGAAAACAGGCTTAATGAGGATATAGTTATATAGAATCGAGATTAAAATTATTAAATAATTAAGAATTTACTAGTATAAAATTGTCTATTTATTAAAACTAGTTCATTACTGAGTATGAAGTCTGGTTAACATGTCTTTATTTAATTTGTTCTTAACATTTTCAAGGAAGGCAAGGGTATTTTGAGGGGGGATCCCCCCCAAAATCCCCAATTCCTCCAAATTTGAAAATAGCTAAATTCTGGGGGGACTAATTTTCCCCCAAAATGGAATATAATATCATTATAAATACTAAACTGGTAAGTGATAAGGCATAATAACCTGGAGTGTAAAATGGGTAATCACTTGGAGATGCAGTTGGTGAACCCAGACATCATTTCTATACCCTCACTTGGAAATAGTTAAGGATAGGAAATGACGTCTTGGTTTGTGACTATAGGAGGGGGGAATCTCTCCCCCCCCCCAAATGAAACTCCCCTGAAATTTGGGGAAGCTTCAACTCAAATCCCAAAACCTAAAATACCCCTGAGGAGGGCATTAGCTTTGTGTTATTGTCCAGATCGTGCTGTGAAATGTCTAGCGTAAAAAATAACCAAAGATCGATTTAAGAAGCAAGGAAAATCATTTCGCACTTAGCAAATCGCAAAAAACCTTTTTGAAGAAGAGTATTAGTTACTCCGCTGCATCAGTATGGAACGATTTCCCTAAAACAGCAAAAGTCTCTGGCATAAGCCTTTATCAATTTAAAACTATTCTTGACCTCATTTGAATTTCTCATTTTGTATTATTGTATATTGTATATATAATTGCATGTGAATGATTTTTTATATAGATTTTTAAAATTGTATTGTATTGTATTGTATTGCATTGTAATTGAGTGTGTAAATGGCTCCTTGAACGTGCCCTGAAGGACTATTGTTTTTTAATATTTTTAAATAATAAAAACTAGCGCAGTAATTTATGGAATTTCTTTATCTTACAATGTAAATCGTTTTCCCTGCTGGCAGTTTGGGACGCAAATTGGCTCAGAGAGTACTTACTAGCCTTCGGCGTCGAGAAAGTAGTTTTTTAAAAAAGACAAAAACTCCAGATAGTCCTTCAGCTGGTCAAGTATTTCCTCTGGCGTCCAGTGTCGTTCAGGTGAAAGTAGTGCTTCAGACCACGAGTCCTTTACAACCCTTATACCAAACTAAAACAAAGAAATCTCATTTTATCATTCAGATAAAGTACCGGCTTATCCGTACTCAATTTTGCACGACTCTAATTTCGCTGTTTTCGCGATTGAAAAAAAATCGCGAAATTAAATACCCTTTGTAAAAAAATTTGTATCATAAAATTCAAACAATTTCAGGCCGTATACGCACATAAATGACAAATTATTTAATGACAGTATGTACCTTATGTTGATTTGTTTCGAAAATTGTAATTCAGATTTTTATAGAAAATTAAATAAAATGTGGTTCCAAAAGCTTTCGCGAAATTCAATGCTCTTTTTCTATTTACGCGTATCAAAACCGCAAAATTAAGTGAGAATAATAAAAATCAAGGTAATTCCGCAGTTTTGCATTGCGCACTTTTACTGCGCGCATCTTATAACTTATAATTTCATCCATTATACGTACCGTTTAATTAAAAAAATATATAATTTTGTGACAATTTTATGTTACTTCAAAACATCTTTGGTTACATTCGTGCAAAGAATTACGTTAAAATCAATGTTTTCAAAAAAGGCATACAAAAGTGTAGCTGGGGTCTGTGTCTGTAGTATACTTATTTACTTGTATTTCAGGTTTTAATGCCACAATTCCCTAAAAAGATCGGTGACCACCGTTTTTTAACTGATAATTTATTTCCTTAATGCATTTTACATTTCATATCCGAAATTAAAAGAAAAATCATTTCTGGATCTTGAAAAAAAATGCTTTATCAATGCATGTTCCCAAAGAAAGATACGTAAAGAAATGTGGAAAAGACATATGTGGATCAGAATTGTACACGTTAGTAGTTTCATTTTGCTCAAAACACAGTATTTTTTCAAAAATAATTACAAGATAGGTTTACTAAAGCAAAATCGGCGCTAAAAACGTCAATAAATATCAGGCTGTTGCGTTTGCTGTTACTCGTAATGAGCGTCAAGATGGCGCCATATTGGTGGTAAAGGTGGTATATTGTGATTATCATATCTTCTTAACGAGTTCGGTGACCCTGACTTTTTTGTGTGATTTTACTTTAAGTATATCATAAACTCCATGCCTGGGAAGTTTCAGCACATTTTCATTTCGAGAACAATTACTGCGGAATTACCTTAATGAGGTTTATCATGTCAACAGCTATTGTCTTAATTGCATACGACGCGAGTCACGGGACCAAAATTCGACGTATAAAACGGACGTAAACTGCCTAGTTTGTGCATTTAAAACGAGTAGATGATTAGTCAAATGTCACTACATTGTTTTGTTCTTTGATCATTTAAAATATCTCGGGGTTTGCAAGATCCTGTGGCTGTGTGTAATCAGTGGCGTAGCCAGCCCGGTATTTATATTAGTCCTGCTATGCAAATTCAAAATCATCAGTATTCATTTCTTTAGAAATTGATTGTTTTCACAGTCAATGAACACGAAAATATTTGCATAATGGTACTAAATCGTCGGGCTGGCTACGCTACTGTGTGCAATCACAAATGCCAAGAACATATAGGTAGCGAAAACGAAAATGACAAAATGTGTTTGCTAAATAAATATATTATACTGTATTCTTTGATTTGGAAGCGCAAGGAAAATGTAGTAGCCAGTGCCCATTCATACCGAGGATAAATTAGCGTCCGAAGCTGAATGTATCTCAAGGCAGAATTCCTTTCCAAGGAGAAAAGAAGTGGGAAAATTAAATGTTAACATTATACTGAGGACATAGACTGCGTGACTTCTGCCAGTATTTGGATATATGCCAAGGTTCACATTTCAAGGTTCGACATACTACATGGTACCAATAAAAATCAATGATCTCAATTATGATCGTTAATGCAATGCATGTGTATATAATATACTTTACATGTATAATACAAGACGTCATTAGTCATGGCCCGAATCAAAATTGGCGCAAGAAGAGTTAAGCGAGCTTAGAGTCTATAATAATGGGAATTGGGAAGTGAATTACGCCAGCTGATGAGCTGAACATGTGCGATGCAATTTAGGCCTGGGTCTAGCACTACCAGCAGAAATGATTTTAAAAGATTAAGACGTGGATAAAATTATTTAAAGCTTCGTAACTATTTACTCGATGGGGAGTCAATGGCTGTCAAACTCCTTCTGTAAGTTATCCTTGATTGTTTTCACAGTCAATGAACACGAAAATATTTGCATAACGGTACTAAATCGTCGGGCTGGCTACGCTACTGTGTGTAATCACAAATGCCGAGAACATATAGATAGCGATAACGAAAATCACAAAATGTGTTTGCTAAGTAAATATATTGCACTGTATTCTTTGATTTGGAAGCGCAAGTAAAATGTAGTAGCCAGTGCCCATGCATACCGAAGATAAATTCAGCGTCCAAAGCTGAGACCCCGTCCACACGTATGCGGATATTTTTGAAAACGGAGGTTTTTTTCTCCGTTTTTGAAAAAATTCGCGTTCACACGTATCGTATTCGAATCGTTTTCGCCCGTCCACACGTAAACGCATAAACGGAGGAAATATGATAGCGCCCGGCGTAGATCATGCGCATTGCTTAGTAATATGAGATCTTCCAAACGATCGCAGGCTCCAATTGCAATAATCTATGTGTGCACACATAACAACTATGTTAATTTGGCGCAATTTATAAAAAAACATCTCGTATTTGTTTGGTATTCGCGGTTCGCTTCGTATTAACTTTAGTAAGTTTGTTCGAATTGAAATGGCCAAGTCAACGAAAGGAACAACTAAATCGAAAAGCAAAGCAAACCTGAATCATTTATTTGGACGGATGATGAAGTCGAGCTTCTCCTTAAAGTTACGGAGGAGTATAAGGTGAGACAAATGTCGACTGGGAATCTTGTCAGAGCAAGTAGTCAGACAGCCTTGAACTATTCATGTCGCAGTATCCATCCGCAGAAAACGCCAAGTGCATCGGGAAAGATTTTCCGCACAAGAAAGAAGAGATGACCAAGGTAATTATAACCACCAAACTTAAGGCTGTACGATCGAAATTCAGGGCAGCCGTCGATAGTGGCAGGAAAAGTGGACATGGCAGGGTAGTTCTCCGCTACTTTGAATCCTGTGAGGCTATATGGGGAGGATCTCCTGCTACATCAACCACACATGCTGGAATTGAGTCTACCGACATTACAGAAGAAGTAGAATCAAGAAGCTCGAGTCCAACTCCAACAAATCCTGCATCCAGTACAAGCTTTGAGAGTGAGAAATCAACAGATACTGAGAACCCTGAGGCTGAAGCATCTTAAGAAATGCCATCGCATTCGCAAGAGTCTACAGTAAATGAAGGACGAAATTTGCGGGATGCAAAGCTGAGAGGCCACAAACAAGAAAAATGAAAAAGAAAACTTTCTACGGATAATCAGTTATTAACCATAGCACAAGAAAAGATGCAGATAAAGAAAAGACTGTTTGATAAAATGGACCGTATGGACAAGGAGCATTCCCAACACATGGCAGGACTTAGCACCAGCATGGAACAGCTGACTGGATCTATTGCTGATGGATTTGCAATGCTGAGGGAGATGATGCAGTCTAGTGCTTTACCTGTTCCACATACCCCACAACATAGTGCTTCACTTGTACCATTTACCCCTCCACGACATAATGGTTTGCCGGCACAATACACACCACCAGGACCCAGTTACCCTGATGGGTACATTTAACACCACTACAGCCAAGGCATGCAGAACAAGCAGGCATGTACCCCAACTATTGATGAGTGAACTTTTTTGCTGAACAAGTTTCACATACACAGTTATTTTAATAAGACAGCGACTTTTTGAGTTAGTATGAATTTCAATGTTCAAATAAAACTATTCTTATAGTATTTAAAAAAATTAGAATAATACAATGCTCCGTGTTTACCTTTCCTACAGTCAAGCGAAATGTCTATAAAAACTATTCTAAGCATATTCATTAGGAAGTTTTGAAAATGTCCTCTACCTTTCAAACACAATGTTCTCAAGGGTCAAAGTACCTGCTTAGAATTCTTCCTATTTTCTTATTCTCACTTTCATTACAATAAGTAGTGAAGTTGTTGGTGACAACAGCTGGTTGAAACTCTCTATCATAATTAATGGCAGAGTAACCTTTTCTTCACCAATCTTTGCATTCTTCAGCTCACAGTAATTATGCAACACAAAACATGCATAAATGACACCCGGGAGCTCATCCATATTTATATCCATGGCTCTCTTCAAAGCTCCAAACCTTGCTTTAAGGCGACCAAAGGAACGCTCAATTACCATGCGAGACATGCACAAGGTCAACCCGAAATATTGCTCTTGCACAATTGAGCCAGCATTTGAATACTCCTTCATAACATATGGCATTAGTCGATATGTAGGATCTCCTAGAATGAACACCGGCAGAGGATCCTCATCAGGTATGATTGTACGTTTGCAAGGAGGTATTTTCCCACTCTTCAGAGAAGAATTCAAAATTGAGTTTGAAAACACTCTTGCATCATGCACACTCCCAGGCCATTTGACAGCAACATCCATAAAACAGTACTTAAAGTCGCATGTAACCTGAACATTAAGGCTATAACGACCCTTGCGATAAATATAGTCAGTCGAGTTTATGCTTGGTTGTTTGATTTCAATGTGTGTTCCATCAATTGCGCCCAAACATTGAGGGAAGCCATGTGCTCTATGGAACGTTTTCACTAGGTTATGCACTTCTTCTTCTGTACTTGGAAGCTTAATATACTTTGGCCCAAGATGGATTGTTATGGCTTCAGACACCTTCCTGACGATTTTCGACACAGCTTGGCGTGAGAGTCCAAAAGCATTAGCCGTTTTTCGCATACGACCTTCATCGCTCAAATAATATAATGCCACACCTACTTGCTTCACAACATCGACTGCTGTCCTCATGATAGTGTTGTTTCCTTCAATGTGCGGCCTCAATTCTTCAGCTAACGAGTTCAGGGATTCTCGACTCATCCTGAAGTTCTCCCTCCATTCTTCTGGTACAACAGTTTGGCTGGCAAAGTTGTCCCACCAAGCACTTGTTCGTCCTGGCCTTACCCAGAATCTTCGTGGTCTAGCTGGCTTCTTCTTTAAACGTTTTAAAACGATTTTTTGCGACGTTGAGACGGAAAACATCTTCATAATATTTAGCGCTTTCTCAAATACTCTCCGTGAACGTTTAACATAGTAACATGCAGCTGAATGCATGCTTTATCCTGAGTATCAGGCCCTTATGTTTTCATTCGCCAGGATTAATTGGCGGCGGCGAACGAAGGGCTGATACAATTATTTACCGCGCCACATGTAAAAAGCCAGATACTGGCTTTTTCGTCCGATTGGCCGATTAGACAAACAATTAATTTTTTAAATCTGTCATTTGATTGGCTGGTGCTAATTAGATTATACTATCGTTGTTGATATATTTTATAATGATCACAACTACAATTATAGCCAGCCCACTAAACGGCTGAATTTAAATTAAAACTGCAGTAAAATTAGAAAATAATCGCAAATTAGTGAAATATATTGCAAATGTAGCTTATATTAAATCGCCTTCCGATTGCACTATCGACTAACTGACGTATAGTTATAAAGTATACTTATATATTATATACTTTATAATTATACGTCAGTTCGTTGATCGTGCAATCGGGGTGCAATATATGTCGCTAATTTGCGATTATTTTTGTTAATTTTATAAGTTCATTGCAGTTTCAATTTAAATTCAGCCGTTTAGTGGGCTGTTAGTGCTATAATTAGATTGTTGTTGTCGTTGTGTGAAATTTAAATTTCTGCTGCGACATTTTGATTAGGTACTAAATATAAACTTTGCTGTGGGTGGAAAGCGTTCAGGTTAAGGTTTGTATCAGGCTCTATTTGTAAAACATTGGCAACGAAAATTTTTATTGGCTATTTCAATCCTACTTGACAACCGAACAATGAAAATATTATCATTTCCTTCTCGAACATTTTAGTCTACGAGTAAAATGCATGCAAACTTTGTGTTTCGGCCAGTTTCGCCGCCATCTTGGAAAAAATTTTTGAAAAATGATCTCGAAGGTCAATGAACTTTGTGACGTCATTGGCTGGGTTAGCACCAAAACTACAAGAGAGAATTCTATTGCGTTGCGTGTTATGTTAGCTAAAAATATGTGGTTTTGAGCGTTATACTGGCCAACACTCTTCGCAATCAAACAAGAGAAGTCTACACTATCAGATAAAAACATATCGAGCGACTGGGAAAGCAAGAAATGGCGCAATTTACAATACAGGTAATTGATCATAAAATATTGCATTAGTATTTGTCTTGTTACACTCGAATTTCTGCGCTTATTTAACACGGAGTAGGATATATACTATGAGAAATAGTGTTACAAACAAGTTACATACTTGGTAAAACTTTTCTGCCTTTTGTTTTGGCTCAAAATGCACTACGCGCGGTAATACACGGTATTGTTTATAGTCGTGAGATTGTGTTTACCCAGCCAATGACGTCAGATAATGTATTTTGTGGCATAAATTAGCATACGCGCTTATTTTAAAAATGGCGGACAACTGTTCAAATTTTCTCAAATTCAATCAAATTTTCTCAGCAACTAAACGCGTCAAACCGGCCAAAATATGAAATTAAATATTCCGTAAGTATACCTAATAGATATAAGTAATAAAAATTTTGGTTGCCAATGTCCCTTTAAAGATTTGGGAACAACAAATCTATACCAAGGCAGCATTCACTACCCTGTGGGTAAACTAGTACTGAGGACATAGACTGCTTGTCTTCAGCCAGTATTTGGATAAATGCCAAGGTTCACATTTCAAGGTTACAAATATATTTATAAATATGTTTACAAATATTTTTAATGGACAACTAGAAGTTACTATCGCAAGGAAAGTGCTGCCTCACTCCCAAAGGGATCAAAGGCAACATGCATAATTTGCTGAATAAGGAGCTGTTCATATGACCCTGCTTTGCCAGGACAGGATTATTTTGATGTATTGAAATAAGTCACAGTGCACGATTCAACCAAAAACTACACTATCTTCTTAAGATAGATTATAAACTGTAAACGAACGGCTGTTCAAGCAGCAATAATAATCTTCTTGAACTACAAGATCTTCTCTACAACATTTGTGTTCTCTAAACAAACATTTGGAACTTTTGTTTAGCTTATAGTGACTTATTTCAACCGCCTTCCAACATGTAAACAGCCCCTAAGGAGGCTAAGATGCCTGTTCAGGAGGTAGGAAAAGTGCAATTGAATATCAAACACCTTGCACAAAGTCGAAACTCAGTAAAATATTCCAATTCCACTTTCTTGACATGGGTGGCTTTATATGAATACCATCAATTCGAATAATTAATTCTTGATTTTGTATGTATAATTATAATACTGTCTGTGGCAAATCTAGCCATAGCAACAGCCAAAAAACCAGTTGCCATGGCTAACTTGCCACTAAATACTGTATAATGTAAAATATAGAAAATACTAAGTCAGTTTTTGTCCCAATTATCGTTTAATGGCACCTTCAAGGCTATAGAACAACCGAACAATCTGCTGATGGGGAAACAAAATCTATTTGTTCACATTTTTGGGCAAGGAGCATTCCCAACACATGTAAAGACTTAGCACCAGCATGGAACAGCTGACTGGATCTATTGCTGATGGATTTGCAATGCTGAGGGAGATGATACAGTCTAGTGCTTTACCTGTTCCATATACCCCACAACATAGTGCTTCACTTGCACCATTTACCCCTCCGCGACATAATGGTTTGCCGGCACAATACACACCACCAGGACCCAGTTACCATGATGGGCACAATTTAACACCACTACAGCCAAGGCATGCAGAACAAGCAGGCATGTACCCCAACTATTGATGAGTGAACTTTTTTGCTGAACAAGTTTCACATACACAGTTACTTTAGTAAGACAGTGACTTTTTAAGTTAGTATGAAGTTCAATGTTCAAATAAAACTATTCTTATAGTATTTAAAAAAATTTGAATAATACAATGCTCCGTGTTTACCTTTGCTAAAGTCAAGTGAAATGTCTAAAAAAACTATTCTAAGCATATTCATTAGGAAGTCTTGAAAATGTCCTCTACCTTTCAAACAAAATGTTCTCAAGGGTCAAAGTACCTGCTTAGAATTCTTCCTATTTTCTTACCCTCACTTTCATTACAATAAGTAGTGATCGTTTAATGGCACTTTCAAGGCTACAGAACAACCGAACAATCTGCTGATGGAGAAACAAAATCTATTTGTTCACATTTTTGATCAGCATCCGATGACACCATTCATTGTAATGATTAAGGTTGTACTCAGTCAGAACTGCAAAGTTATATAATATGAAAGAATTAAATTGAGAGCATTACCGAAAAATATAGTCTATCCTATAAAAATATAGTGACACAGCCAGGTGAATATAATTATGAATGTAGGCTGGTAGGATTATTTCGTATTATGCTCACAATGGACATATCTACAATGACTTAGAAATATACGCAGACCGTAATAACTTGTACAAAAGTCAATTGTTGGGTTTCACATAACGTCACAAAAGTGACGGGGGG